>SWBT01000039.1:0-64719 GCA_005298045.1 Pleurotus ostreatoroseus | reverse complement strand
TGATTGGTAATCTTGTCCTGCAAAACGTCGGGGCAGGTGCGCAAAGCGCTGGGGAAATTACAAAGCGCTGACCAATTTGTTGGCGTACTGCTGGGGCGCTTACCAATTGGTTGGGGCGCTTAGGAAGCAGTGAGTCGTTGGTACTTAGTCGGGGTCTTTGTGAGTGTTCTTTGCCCTTGTGGCCAGGTGGTTGGCAGCCTTGGAGTCAGTATATTGCACGGCGGCAGTATGATTCGAAGGTCGTGGGTTCAACTCCCACCGAGGGCATATCTGATTCTATAAGATACTTTTGTTTTGGCATTAAAGCGGTATATTGTATTGTGTCATTTGTGGCGTCACACAGCCTTGAATAAGGCTGCGTGGCAGAGTGGTTACTGTCCTATTGCTGCTATGTGTCATACACGTGCTCATAGTGAATACGTTGCGGGTTCGACTCCCGTCGTAGCCTATTATTCGATATGTGACTTTCTTTTATTTTATGTCTAACAATTTTGCTGCATTACATCTGGGGGGCGCTGAAACTTCAACTGTCCTCAGTTGTTCATAAAATAAAGGTGCAACAATTATATCTTGACGCGTGTGTGATACATGTGCAATGGACAGAAAATTCTGACACAGCCGTTCCTACTTGCTTCCAACCTCGCTAGGCTCTCCTCCCATCTCTCGCTCGAAGACGGCAATGGTGCTTGAGCTGGTGGACCAGGTGGGTAGGTGACCCACGGCGGTGTCTTGTGAGACGACAGGTGCCGCCAGGCGAGAGTGTTCAAACCCAGACGGGGGCTGGCCCTCGTTAACGACGACGATGAAAGGAACTTCTTCACTTCCTCGTAGGAAGGTGCGACGGCAGGCGGGATGTACTTCTCCGTACGATTCCTCTACGCGCCAGAACACGTGGCGAATGAAGCTGTCGTGTTCGTTGGGGTCGTGTGGGTTTGGAAGGTCTATGCGCTTGACGCCTGGAAATGGCAGCGGCTGTACTGGGCACTGCGGGTGGCTCAGTACAATGTCGTTGGCGGGATGTTCTTTTTGTAGGAATAGCTGATGTTAGTGTAATGACAGTTTTGAAATATTTGGACCGGCGTACCGGGCAGAGTTGCAAACTCTCGGTCTTTTAAGTCTGCGCGAAACCACCGACGCAGGCTGATGTAGCGTCGAAGCCAGGGGGTTAATGCGGTGTAGGGGATGCTTACGTGCACTTCGCCAATGTCCAGCATTTGGTCGCTGGCGCTGCTGTGCACAGATAGCACTGCGTGTGTAGGGTACGTGGCAATGACATTTTGGGTGCGCCCTACGATGAGGCGACGATGTCCGGCGAGGACGATCCATTCATGGAGGCCTACGAGATCGACGATCCCGGGCCGGCCGGGTTCCTCGTGCATGCTGAAGTAGGGCACTTGATGGTCCCACAGTACGGGTAGGACGGGAATGGGGTGGTACCAGGACCGGTCGATGCAAAGGAGGGCGAGTAGACAGTCCATGTTGCGGTAGTGGAAGGCAGAGCAGCGGTGTGAACTGCTGCTGTTCTCAGCGTGTTGAAGTGTTGTTTGTAGGCGCTGGGGACTGGAGTTCTCTGATGGCGGGTCTGATGGTACCGTTGACGCGGTTGCAGTGTGGTAGACGCTTGTTAGTCAAAATGATTTTGACGATAGCGCAGATGTGTTAAGCACGTGGCGGCGCACATGCTTAAAATAGAAAAAGGGCGGGCATTGTTGTGGTGTGTGTATACTTTGGAATTTTGGAAAAGGGCGGAGATGTGTTAAGCACGTGGGGCCAACTTCTCATTACGGTAACTAGGCGGGCTTGAGGCCATGTGTGGGCGTTCAAATTTCTAGAAATGAGCGGAGATGTGTTAAGCACATGGCAGAAATGAGCGCTTTGGATCTTTTGATGCGTATAGGCGGCTAAGGTCAATTTAATGGGAGATTTGAGGCGGAAAAGTGTTAAGCACGTGGGCGGACTGAGCGCTTGTAGCGCAGATCGGGCTGGAGGGTACTATGCTCCTTGGTTTTGATGCGCTATTTCGGCTAAGCCAATGTTGACATGGGGTTTGCTGGTTGCTTTTCGCCCCTTGTCTCTTGACTATCATTATGGCGTTTTGGACTGTTTACCCCGACCACACTCGTTACTTCTCGTCTGCTCCTAATGAGGAGGAGACAATGTTTCCGTGTTCAGAGTACTTTACTCTGTGTATCTCGCCGGCTCGCTACGCACGAGATTCTCGCATTTGGGAGTTGGAGTGTCAGTGCAAGGGAGTGAAAGAGTGGAAGGATTCGCGGGTCATGGTGGAGGTCTGGCTGCCTCAGCTCTACTGTGCGAGCGTTCTCATGGTTCCGTTCGACCGGCTGGAGATGTCGTGGAGGCGGCGCTTCTTCAAATCGAAGAAGCGTGTCTTGTTCTTTCAAACTTGGCCTCGTTCTTCTCGTCGTTCCCCAATCCGTAGGTTCTGTCTCTTATGTGCTGGTTCAGCAGCTAACCTTGTACTTATATTGTGCTAGGTGCTGAACTGGGTGCTCGAGGAATGATGAATATGCTGGCCGAGATTCCCTTGCCGCTGATTGAGGAGATGACATGGGTCACATTTGCCGGTGCTTGATACATGTAGGTCTTCTTGTGTGGTGTCTGAGACATAAAGATTCTGTTTCTAATCATCTGCCTCAGATTCACTACTTTCTTGGTCGTTATCTGTAATGTAGCTGTCGCTCCTTGACTGTAATTCGTTGTCTGTGTCTGATGCTTCACTGGATGAAGTCTGCTCATCAGGTTCATTTGCCAGTGTTTTAAGTCTAGGATCGTGCCGTGTGATGTAAGGTATAATGCGAAATGCTGCTACGGATTGCTCCCATACTGTGCCGTCGAGTTCTTTAAGCTTATAAGAGCGTCCGTATCCTCGTGCTGCTACGACTTCAAAGGGGCCTAGATAACGAGGCTTTGCTTTTCTATCTAGCTCCTTTTCTATAGCTGTGTTTCTTACTAACACTAGTGTTCCTGGAGGGTATACTTGATGCTGGAGGCAATAATGGAATTTGCGCTCGAACTGTGCCTTTGATCGTAGGCGATTTTCGCGAAGAGTTTCTGCAGCTTGTTCTATATCTTCTGGTTTCTTCTGTAGCTGGCGTATCCTTGCAGTAAGCAATTCTGTTGTGGTCATGCCAGAGTGATATGCGTCTGACATAAATGAAGCTTCTGCAAGATCGAAGGGCAGCAATGGGTCTTGTCCGTATAATAGGTAATATGCAGAAAATCCTGTTTGTCGCCTAACTGTTACTCGATCTGCAAAGAAGGCATGAGTTACGTAGTCTGGCCATTTCTTAGGATTTCCAGCACATGCTTTCATGAGAGATTCGCGAATCGTAAAATGCCCATTTTCGACTACACCATTGGCTCTAGAATTATACGGTGAAATTTTGATTTGAGCTATTCCGTATCGATCCATTAGTTTGGTGAAGGCCTTCTTAACTTCTGGTCCATTATCAGTGGTAACTTCGCACACAGCTCCATATCTGCAGAAGATTTGTTCCCAAAAGAATTGTGCTACTGCTTTGGCTGTGATGCGTCGTAGGGCTTTCCCTTCTGATGCACCAGTAAGATCATCTCTGGCGGCAATGATGTATCTAAATCCGTTTGCCAATGGCATATACATGCAATCTACGTAAACTCGTGAGAAAATAGTGGCTGGAGCTGAGATTTGAATAGGTAAATGAATTTTCTTGGTGCTTCGGATTTGACATTGATGACAGGATCGTACGTGGTGTCGAATGTCGTTCCACATGCTTGGCCAATAGAATCTTTCTTTGACAGTATGCATGACAGCTTGTTCGCCGCGATGGCCGAGTTTCTCATGTGCTGCTTCTAATATGCGCAGGCGCTGAGAATTTTCAAAGATAGCTTTGAGAGGGGGCTTGTTACCATTGCGCCGATACATGCTTCCATTCTTTACAAAGAAGCGAGTGGCTTTCGTGACAAATCGTTTCTTTTCTTGAGGCGTATTCAGGGTACTGGGTAGGTCTAGCGTAGTGAGGAATTTGAAAATGTTATGCATAGTTTGATCTTGGAGGGAGTATGGCGTAGTGATGCTAGATTGTTTAGCAGTAGTTTTGAAGCTTACGTGAAATACTTGTGAAGGTGGTCCGATGACTGAGTATAGTGCTATATCATCTAGCCATGAGTCATCATGGTCTATAATTTCCTCGCCTTCGCCTAGTCTTCTTCGGGATAGTGCGTCAGGTCCTCTGAATTTATCAGCAGGAACGTGAACTAGTTCAAAGTCAAATAGCAGGATGCCTTGTATCCAACGGTTGATGGTAGCATTTGGCTGTAAGTCAGGCTCATTTAACATTCCTTTGATATATTTGGCATCAACTTCGACTCTGAGTTTTCTAACACCTACTAGATAAAGACGATAGGCTCGTAGTGCTCTATAAAGGCCATAGAGCTCAACTTTTGGTTGTGAGTAGCGGGATTCCCGTTCATTCATAGGAATTGATCCATATCGTGCAGGTCGTTTCTTGCCGTCGTCATCAATCTGTGCTAGAATAAATCCTACGGCAATAATACTAGAGTCTACTGAAAGAACGACTGGGTTTTCAGAGTTGTAATCAATTGGTCGTAGAGCTGGTGCAGATGTAATAATGTCTTTTAGTGTCTGAAAGGCTTCTTCGCGTCGTTCAGTCCACTCAAAGTCTTCGGTCTTGCGTACAAGCTCAGTTAGTGGACGAGTTATAGTCGAATAATTTTTAATCCAGATACGAACTGTTCCACAAAGCCCAAGAAAGCCTCGTACTTCCTTGACGGTGGTCAATGGTGGCCAGTTTAAGATTTTCTGAATTTTCTGGTCGTCAGGTAGCCGTCCTTCTGGAGTGCACTTGTGTCCGACAATTAATGCTTCTTGTCGGGCCATTTGTACTTTAGTGGGTGAGAAGGTGCCTCCTGCATGTGCAACACGATGGATAATGCGATGAACGTCTTGCGCGTGTTCCCATATGAATCGTCTAATACCAGGATTTTCTTCAAGTACTTCTGGGTTACCATTTTGGTCCTCGTATCTTGATTGAGGTCCTTTCATAGCCAGGTCATCAATGAAGATATCTGCTTTGTGAGGAATCTCTGACTGTAAAATAAATGCCATGCATGCTTGAAACTCTGAAGGTGAGTTTGTGAATCCAGTAGGAAGCGATGTAATACGTAAAAGTCCTAGTGGTGTGAAGAAGGCAGTAAGATCTCTACTTTTAGGGTGTACCTTTCGAGCATCAAAACCCCAATAGAGATCTAATACTGTGTAGCACTGGCGACCTGCAAAGGGTTCAACAAAGTTGTCCAAATTAGGTGGTAGACCTGCTTCTCGGATGGTGACTTTATTGAGCGGCTGGAGATCATGGACAATACGAAGTTTTCCACTCTTTTTGAGTACGCAGAACCATCGAGAACGATAGGAGGATTGGCTTGGTTCATATACTCCTGCTTCAATCTTTTCCTTGAGTAACTGTACTACCTTATCTTTGATGCCTGGAGGAATAGGAATATTAGAAAATGCCCAAGGCACATGTGGAACTACAGGAATAATGTATGGTGAAAAGTAGTTTTCTCCAAAGGATCCTCGTTGGCTATCTTCGAATACAAATGCATTTTGGTGGATTTGCAAAATGTGATTGAATAAATTTTCTTCTTCACTCCAAAGAAATTTGTCTGGATTAATGTCCATAGTCTCAAGTCGTTCTTTTGTTAGACGGCCATTTTCTTTAAATGGAGGAGGCTTGCAGGGTAATGGTGCTAGGGTTTTGAGTGGATCTTCAGGAAACTTCCTAACGACTTTTGCGTCTTCTGGAAATACTGCTGGTACTGGTTTTACCTTTCGGTCCACTCGCTTATAGGCTGTTAGTACTTCATTATTTATTTGAATCTTGTCGCTTGTTTGTCCTAAGTTTTGATATGTCTTTACGACTTGCATTATTTCACTGCTATCATTTTTATAGCGCCGATAGGCGGTATATGCCCCTGAGGCGTCGCAAGAGATGATGTCCTCATCATCTTCTTCCATTTCAATGGAATAGAGAGCAGGCAGATCGTAAAGAATGCGAGAGGAGTCAAGATCGTTGGTGAAATTCATGTGGCGAATGCCGGCATAATGGACGAAAGGAAGCTGTGATTGAGGGAGGGCTGGGTGGGATTTCGGCAAGGGTATTGTTTGCGGCGGAGCAGCTAATAGCTGGTCTTGCACATTTGAGTGCAAAGATGACTGTGAAAAACCAATTGAATTGGTAGTGTGCAAAAAATTGTGTTGTAACTGAGGCTTCTCAGACAAGGTGGAAATTTCCTTGTCTTGCCTATGAGTCGGAGTTCCCAATGTGGGAATGGTTGGTTTGTCTAAAAGACAGTTGTATTTATGAAGGGAGGAATATAAAAGATGGCAAAGTTTATGCTGGACAAGTAGAATGTCATGATAGTTTTGCCGAGAATTGTGTTGAGGAGGATGATGAGTGATAAAGTGGTTGAAATGTTTAAGACAGTCAAGTGTGGTCTGAATAAGTGATTCAATGGTGTGTGGTAAAGGTTTGTGTGTACGAGACGGGTGAGTGTGCGAGTTGAAATGTGGGTGCACAAAAGGTGCAGTAGAGTTTATGCTTGGGTGGTCTGTAATGTTGTGCTTCATGATTGGTAGTGATAGTGATAAAAAATAAAAGTGGTGTGATTTGTAAAAAGAATAGGAAAGGAACAAATTTGTATATGCTCGAAACAGCCTAATGTAGGCTGCACGAAGCAAGGAATTTGCACATGTGCGCAATAACTTCCCCAAGTGGTTTTGGCAGACCGACAAAAACAGCTGACTGAGGCTATGTTGTTTATGCGCAAGAATTTTCCCAGGTGGTTCTGACGGGCAGATGAAACAACCTACAAAGGCTGTATACGGCATGCGGAGGAACCTGCCTAGGTGATTCTGACGAGCAGACTCGTCTGATAGTAGAGGTAGTTGAAGAAATTGTCCTCTGTCCGGTAAGGTAAGTATAATAATTTATACTCATCGCTGAGCATGATTCGGGTGTTGACAACATTAACCGATGAAAGTCAATTATTGTTGGTATATAACCTATCTGTTGTACCAATAACAGGCTCGAATCAGTCAAAGAATTCCAGTTGATCATGATAGAGCACCTCATGGGGTTGTGCTTATCATGATAATTTTTCCTTAAGAAGGCAGTGATCTGAATCGGTGATGCCTTCAGAGGCAGTGTTGAAGCATGTGCAGGAACCTGCCTAGGTGATTCTGACGAGCAGATGGCTCAAAAGATGATTTGAGTTGTTATTATGCTGACAGTAATGTGAGTGCTTGACTGAGCTGAGTGACTAGGGCTAGGCTGAATTTTCCTATGCTGCATGCTATTTTGTTGGAGAAGTGCTGCTGACGCTGCCTTGAAGGGAAAAATGTGGGTGAATATGCTGAATTTTGCAATTTTATGGGTGCTGGTCCCATATTTTTGCGACTATTCTGAGGCTGCATGCATACTAATTTAATTGAGGCAGGCTGGGCTGGGCACACAAATTTATTTTGTGCTGGGCACTCAGGCTGGACTTAATTTAATTGTGGCATGGCTTGAGGCAGGCGCGCGTGCTTTTTGTTTTGTTGAAGTCGGGCGGCCGCCCGCGAGTCTTATTATCGTGATAAGTAAACGGCCGCGCGACTCTATAAGCTTGTGTAGTGAGAGCGCGCGTGTTTGTTACTGGGGTGATGCGTGCTTCGGACTCCGATGACTGAGTCGGAAATGCGGTCTTCAAGCTTTGAAGCCGTGGGAATCGGAGTCGGAATTTGCGACGCGCGGATTTCCGCTGAAAAAGGTAATTTGGCGCCGAGCTTCGTTCAGCTGTAAGAGAGAGTAAGTAATTTCTTACTGCGGTCTCCGAGCCGTTGGCTATGGGCTATTATGTCGAGTTTTCTTAATGCTAGGAGCGCGGATTTCTAAGGGTAAGACTGTTTTCTTACGAAGTCTATTTGTGTGTCTAGTAGTGTCTTGTAAGTACTGTAACTAGTTCAAGTCTTGTAGTCTTTCATGTAGACTTAAGTGAGATTCCGGCCATTCACACAATGAATATGTGGGTCATGGGTCCGTAAATTCTTCTGCAAGACTCTATGTTACAAGTAACAATACTGAGAGTAACAGAATAGAGAGTAAAGAAAGAAATGTGGCCGTACAATACGGCGGATTTTCGTCTATCCTGAGAGTACTAAGGCTGCTGCTACTGGTAAGCAGTACCTATAAGAACTACAAAGGAATGCTAAACTACAGAGAGTCACGGAAGTCATAGGGATAATGAAAAGGGAGGACTATGTACTGTGGCCGAGGCTAAATACATAGTCTAAGAAGTACGCGATATAAATGGCCATGAGTGGAAGAAGGAATAGTGATAAGATGAAAATTACACGGGGGCGACGGACGGTCGCCATTCGGGAGCCTGAGGACGCGTGTTCGAGGACACGCGGGAGTACGGGGGCGGGCTATGGTCGGTTCTGCCGGACCTCTGGGTGTTAGTGGTGCGGGGCGTGCGCGGTGGGCCGACGACGATGGATATGGTGACGTTCCGGGTGCTTCGCGGGAGCTGGACGCGCTGCTGGCGGCGGGCGGTCCGAGCGGATATCCGAGGGATGTCCGCGGGTGCTGGTGGGACGGTGACGGGGATGGCGCGGTGTGCCCGAGGCGTGCGGTCACGGTGGACCGAGCCTGGGGTTAGGTTGTGGTGGGGTGTCTCTGTGGGCGAAGGTGAGCTCTCGTCGGCCAATGTGGGCGAGACGGGCCTACCGGGTGTGTACGCGGGTGGTGGCGTCGCGCGCCGAGTCTGAGACGTGCCCGACGAGGGCGGTACGTGTGGTGGGGTGTCCATCTGGGGGACGCTGGAAGGTGTGCTGTGGGGGACGTTAAGCTCGGGACTGCCAGCGACGGCGGGGACGAGCTTACCGTAAGTGGGTGGCGCTGTGCGCCGTGTCTGGATGCGAGTGTGTGTAGCGGTGCCCGGCGAGGGCTGGAAGTCTGGAGGTGGAGGCGGCGGCGAGCCGCGAGTCTCGGTGTAGAGGACGTGGGGACGGCGGCGAGCCGTACTGCGTGGATGTACGATGGGGTGGCGGCGGCGAGCCGCGTGCAAGTGGTGGTGCGAGAGGGTGGTGCGGCCGTGAGCCGCGGGACTTGGTGGTGGTGGTGGTGTCGCCTGGGGCGACGTAGGGCTGGTGATGTCGGGATGGTTGTGTCGGGCGCGCGCTACGCGCGCGCAATCTAGTATAATAATAAAGATGGTTAAGGATATGCGCCGCGCCGCGCCGAAGGCGCGGCGCAGGAGTCGGTCGTCGGGTGCGCGGGAGTGCAAGGTGCAGATCAGGAGCCGCGCGCCGCGCCGAAGGCGCGGCGGGCTCGACTGATGCGAGTGCGGGTCAGGCGAGTGGTGCATACCGCGCCGAAGGCGCGGTGGGCCGTGTGATAGTCTTCTTCGTGGGGTGCGCATAGGCGCAGGATGCGTGTAGGATGGGTGTGCGACTGCACGCCGCGCCGGAGGCGCGGCGGAGTCGTGCGTGCTGGTGCCCGGGTGAGCGTACTTCGCCGAACGAGAGTGTAACGGGCGTACCAAGCAATATGCGCGTGAGGCGCGGTGTGCGGGTGCGGGTCGTGTGAGTCGTGCGCCGCGCCGAAGGCGCGGCGGGCTTGAGAGGTGGTCGTCCGGGTCAGCGCGTTACTCGTCGTAGAGCGAGGAGACGGGCTTACCGGACTGCGCGTGGCGCGATGCGCCGGTGTGAGTAGTGGGATGCACCGCGCCGAAGGCGCAGTGCGAGCGTGATAGGGTCCGTGTACGAGTGACCGTGTGCCGGATGTTAGTACCAGATTGGGGATGTGTAAGCATACCTTTGCTCAGAAGAGATGAGGATGCCCGGGGACCAGTTTGCCGATTCCTCCATACATCCCTCCGAGCCGCTGCTGGACGATGACGAAGCTATCGGGGCCGTCGACGCGGAAAGCGAGCATTTCGTCGATGAGGCGGAGGTGCGTACGTGTGTCGTAGCCGCGTTCCTTCCCGAGGAATTTATAGTACTCGGCGCACTGGACGAGGGTGGATTCTTCATAGGCCCAGAGGAAGGGGTTGCCTGCCCACTCGGACGTGAGCAGGAAGACGCGGTCGTGGAAGGCTTGCTCGCTCGGGAACGTCGAGTCGTGCGTCTTCTCGTGGGTCTCGACGACCCACGCCTCCATGTCGAGGATGCGAGCCTGGAGGAAGAGATGGCGGAACACGAGCGAGAGAACGTTCCGGAGATGTTGGTGTTTCATGACGGGCGGCGGCGGCAGCTGGGGAATGTAGACGGAGTGGTAGAAGTTTTGCGGAAGATGGAAAGGCAGTGGGTACTGGAAGTCTTCGTCCGCGCCCGGAGGGCGCGGCATGGGTGTATACGACGGCGGGGCCACAACGTCTTGCGAAGAGTCGTTAGGATACTGTAAGGATGGGAGACTCACGTTAAGCTGGGCCTCTTTGCCCTTCTCCCCATCCTGCTCCATCGGGACCTCCTCCGAGCCTAACACGACGGCCGTGCGAGTAGGAATGCCTTGTTCGTCCACGACCCGATGGTCCTGGCCGGTGGCGATGGCGTTGGTGGCCTGTTCGGTCCAGATGGGCGCGAAGGGTTGGACGTGCGATCCTACATCGCCGTTCGAGGCAGGACCGGTGAGCTGTGAGACGTGGATGGCGGGCGAAGAGAGGCGAGTGCCGTGGTAGTCTTCAGTTCCAGGGAGGCCTGCGGCATTGAGACCATGCAGGGCCTCAGCGAACTCCTCTCTGAATCGGTCGCCGTAAGGAGGGATGAATGTTGCGGCCTCGGGCGGTGTGGGGATGGTGCGTTCTATGGCAGCATATCGTCCGCGCGACTGATAGTCGATGTGCTGGAGGGAGGTGGCGGCGTCGACCAGTTGTGCGAGTCGGCACTCGAACTCGGCGAGACTGCGCTTGAGGTCGGCGTTGGGCTCCTCGACGGGCTTGGTTGAGGAGTGTCCGAGCTCGGTACGGGGGTCCTCGGAAGGTTCAGCGTAGGCGACTAGGACTGGGGTCGAGTTGCCAGTGCCCGGAGTGGCGACCGTGGAGATGTCGAGTCGGTCGCGGGTGTCCGAGCCGTCGTCCCTGTTCAGGATGGTGCCAAGGCGAGCGAGGGTGTCGATGAGAGTCTGGTGGAATGCGCGGTCGCCATCCCGAGCAGCAGACCCGTTAGCAGGAAGAGGGGTAAGAGGTGGACGAAAGGACCGGTCGCGGTCGCTGCGAGAGACAATGACCGAACGCGTGGGATCAGCGTTTTCCTTATCTTCCTCTGAGATGAGATAAGGAGCGTACCTGATCTGATCTTCAGAGGTGCTCGCGGGCTCGGTCCGAGGCTCGCTCGCGTGGCGGCTATCGACCGTGGTCTGGGCCTCCTCGGACGACTCCGAGAAGTGATCTTGAAACGGGGCGCGATAATCTGGGATCTCTTGATTATCGTCCACGCGAGTGTCGCGTGCGCTCCCGCTCGCGCCTGATGCTGGCGCTTCCAAGACTTCATCATTTTCGAGCATGTCGACCTCTTCGTCTGCGACCCTCATCCGTCTGGCGGTCCTCTCCTCATCGATCTCCCTCATCATTCGTGTTCTGAAATCGTCTAGGGTCTCATACATCTCTTCGCTGCTCTCGTACTCGTCCTCGTCCTCCCTCTGCTCCCTCGACCTCTTCCTTGGTCTCTCGGCGACCTCCTCAAGCTCGTCCACCTCCTCCTCCTCCTCTTCTTCGGCTGGCTGGGCTGCGTGCAACGGTGCCTCCGGCGGTGGTACAGGGACCGTAGATGCCATCATCTGCGGATATCCCTGCACATCGTGTTCGGAGACGTACAGGAAGCCTGCGACCTTCAAGTGGATCGGTGTGCGGCCGTCGGGACCTGTGGTGGAGAGGATGGCGTCCTTGACGTAGATGCGGGCGACGCTGCGTCCTTCGGACGTGTACTGGTTGCGGAGACGGGTCCCAGCCCAACCCGAAAGCTGGACAGGACGGTAAGCCTCTGACTGCTCACCATTGTGGATCGCTCTGTCTGCTGATTTGGTTTCTCTTTCGTCGAAGGGAGTCGTGCCCGAGATGGGCAGTGGGTTGCTACGGGCTGGCCACCCTTCAAGAGCATGGGTGGTGAAGACCAGGAGGTTGCGGAAGCCGAGATAGTGAACTGGGTGTTCCATGGTGTCTATGGTGCTGGGTTCTGGGATGGAGGTGAGTCTTTTCGCGATTCTTATATATTCCTGCGTCCCCTTCGCTGGGGACGCGTTCGTCTCGTATCTCTGAGTCTGGGAGGATGGTTTGGTGTCGCGTTTGCGACCCCAGGTACGTCCCATCCTCCATTCTGTCCCCTCCTTTCGAGAGGTCGTCGGCCTGAGGGCTCCTCAGACCGAACGGCCTCTATTGCTTACACATCATTTTCCCCAACTACAGGCTTGTGCCTGAGTTCTTGGGGATCCTCTGCGTTCTAGGAACGCGTTCGGGAGGTCCAGAAGCGGATGACTTCTCCGCTATGACTACTGCCAGTTCGGGCAGTGGTTCAGGTGAGTCTTGATGCTTTTTCTTGTGTCTGGTTCGTCCTCTGGACGAATCTACTGGCTTATTCTTTTTCTTAGACCTGAAAGCTTCGTACTTCTCCGAACGGAGAGTACGTTTGCTTTCGTTGTACTCGACTTTCTGCTCTGGCGGCCGTTTGGCCGCTTTCTTGCCAGGTTTCGCTTTAGTCGGGGTTTGTGGACCCTTCTTGCGTGCGGGCCGAGTCGAACTGGACCCGCTGGACTGGGGTATGCTAACGGCCGGTGAGTTCTTTCGTTTTGGTCCTCTCTGCAACCGTTCTGATGCGTTCTTCATTCTTGCAGCCCCTGTCTCTATCCTGGGGCCTTCCGACTCGGTTTCTCGGTTCTTGGCGCGAGTGTTGTCTGCAGGTGATCCCTCGGTCACGGTGCGTAAGATATTTTCCCATTCTGTTGCTGATTCTGACCTCGTTTCGAGGTTCACGCTAGAAGACACGAAGTCGCGCGTTCGCGCGACTCGCGCTGTCTCACTCGGGCTGGGGGAGTGTCCTGGGCTCGGCCAGACGTGTGCCCCGCGTGTAGAACTCTGGGGACTCGGTGTGGGGTATGGAGTTGGGTAGGGCTCGTGCCCTAAATCTTGGTGAGCCCGTAACCCTGCTGCTATATTGACAATGTGTTGACCAATGTCAATTAGGCCATTCAGTGTCTGTCTCAGCACTTCCTCGGTGTCAAATTCCGAGGGCAATGTGCCCAGGTAAGCATAATATTGGCTCATATCCTGTTTATTTACAGTGACCAGGGCTTGCGAGTCTGCCTCAACCATTTCACGCGCGGACGCGACGCGTTCACTCGCGTTTGATGGGGCGCGTGACTCTGGCGCGCTGGTTTCGGACCGGCCAGGCGTCTCCTGGCTTCGGGTCGTTTGACCGGGTCCCGAGCTGAGCTCATACGCTGACTCAGCTCGGTCTTTCGGTTGGGGCTCCGAGGAGGGTCCAGACTTCAGTGTCGACTCCTCGGGCCCTCGGAATTCATTTGGCTGGGGCGCCGGGTTCTTACATAAGAACTCCCACGGCCTCAGCCTCCTTCGCCTTGCCTCCTCATCCTTGTCTCCGACCCATGTCCTCCACCATCCTCCCCGTCCGTCTGGTACATTGGCCATACCCTCGGAGATGTAGTTAGGGATGTCGAAGCGGGTCGGGGCCCTGACATATGCGTAGGGATCGTAAGGTACGTCGTTGCTTGCTGGTGTCATTATGCTTGAACTGACTACTTGCCCGGGACCGTCTGTGTCCTGGGTGCGAGCTTTTTCTTTAAGATCTTCGTACCCCGGCTGCCTTCGCAGCTGAGGGCCTGCGATAATGGACTCGGGCGATGTGGTCTCGAGCGGCGGCGCGGCGCCGCCGCTGCAGGTGGTCTTGCTTGCAGTCTGCAGGCTGTCTGTTGGTACGTCGTCCTTCGTGTCTGTCTCGGAGTCTGTGAGTCTCATTCCTTCCAGATTCTTTCGCAGGATGCGCTCTGTTTCTCGATTGATAGCTTCTGCGAGATCGGTCTCTTGTCGCGTGAGGGGACGTGGTACTGGGGGTTCTGCGGGCTGTGGCCCTTGTACAGGTACGTCGCGCTCGTTGTCTTCGATGTCCGTCATTTCAGCATCACTATCCAGGTACCCGGGCAGAATGTAGCCCCCTTTCTCGAAGATATCATCAAGATCTTCGTCGTCGTCGTTTGGGGTCGTGTCCGCGCCCTGGATTGTATCGCCGGGCTGGGCGGGCTTCAAGCAGAGGACCGGCGGTACTTCCGGAAGCTCCATCCATGATGGTAAGTCCTCTATTTGCGCCCATCGGTCCTCGTCTTCGTCCATGAACTCATAGATGTTTCCGTCACAGTTGACCCAGGCGTCTCTGCCCGTCCTTGACGGATCATGCCACAACTGGGGTGCCTCCCGCGGGAGCCCCTTGATCTTTCGACGGCCGTTGGCAACCCATAGTTGCTCGGTCATGTCGCTCTCGTCAGGTGAGTCATTGTCGAGATCGTCTGTGTTAAAGCAGTCTTTCTGACATATTGGTACAGCTGTCATGCTTGCTTGGACGGTAGTCTCGCTCACACTGGTGTCGGGCTCACGCGTATCGGTCGGCATTGCTGGGGGATCGATAGGTACGTCCATTTCTTCTTCTTCGTGTGGATCTTGGGTCTTTATATACTGGATCTCACTCTCACTTACAGGATGTTGGGGATTCTGGTTCTCGGGCGTAAGCCCGAGCTTCGTCGCAGCTGAGTCAGCATCCTCGGGCGTATCCCCAACGTCCGAGGTTACTGCAAGGCTTAAAAGCGGGCTTTCGTGTCGAGGGGGAGCGTCGGTTTCGTGGGTTTCGCTTCGGGCGCCTTTGTCTTCGGGCTCCTTGTACTGGCCCGAAGAATTTCTAGTAGTTACTCTTTCTTCTTCTATACTGTAGAGACTGTCTCCGTCTGAGTCTGAGTTCTCCCCTAGAGGGTCGAAATATTCTAGGTAATAAACTTTCGCGTATTCGCCAATGTGAGATGTCGGGCCGGTCGTGCGCGTCAAGCCGCGTGGCTCGGTGATGCGCGCGAACCGGTTCAGGCGCTCTATCATGCCTGAGCTCATTCCTTGCACTGGTGAATTTGGCGGTGCTGGAGGTAAGCTGAAGGTTACCTTTCTTTTAGCAAGTGGCCTCCTAGGATTATTTTGTAAAATACTATTTATTTCTCTAATTGAGATCTCGTGTGTGTCCTGGTTGATGTCTGATAGGGCTTGAGGAGATTGTATGGATGCTTGAAGTGCCAATGGATCGGAGTCATCTCCCATGTCGGGATCGTCGATCCAGGTCAGTCCTTCGAAGGGAGGCACATTACTGGCTTGGCTTTCGTGATCTGCTGCACCGGCGGAGGTAGCATTATTATCGCAGTATTCCGCCGGTGTTTCAGGCGTGGTTTCAGAAACACCTGTTTCTAATATTGCATGATCGATCTCTGAACTGTCCATTTGTTCAGAAATTAAATTATACAGGGTGTTATAGATCGTAAAATCGATCGACTCCATTGGTGGGATAGGGTCCGTTTCCCAGGATTCTGGCTCTAACGCTTGGCGTACAAAATCGGGGAGTTCATCGCTCGATCGATCACTTATTGTAGAGGCATGTACTTCATCGTCTGAACTATCGATCTCCATTAATTCCGGCATCGAGTCATAAGAATCATCTGAGTCATATTTCCTTTCTGGGTCGTCCCCATTAGGAGTATGTGCGAGTCCGGTAAAGTAGCTCTGATCATTCTGATGCGCGTGAGTCTTGGAGAGATATTCGATAATTTCTGCCTCTCTATTGGCCAGTGTTGGATCGGGAGTGACTAGTATTTCATATCGGACCCGAAGATTCTGATCCTTGAACAATAGGTATGTCCCATCGATTCTCTCATCTATAGAAACAAAATTCCCACGTTGCCATGGTCTTCCAAGCAACAGATCAAATGGAGCCTTGTCCCCAATAAATATGTTGGCATGCGTTAGAACATTTCCGCATGTCAAGGGTACGTTGGGGACAAAGCCTTGTAGTATGCCTTCACCTCCGTTAGCGTCATTCATTGTGATTGATTTGGACAAATCCATTGGTCGGCTCAGAATTTGTTTCCATGTCTTCTTATGGGCTATATTGAGCTGCGATCCTGTGTCCACAATAGCTGTGATCGGAGTGCCATCGCATTCCATTTTGAGCTTGATTAACGTTCCTCGAGAACGTGTGAAGAATGATGCTGCGACCATGTCATTGTCAGGTTTGAAATGATGCTCAACGTGTGCTACAGCTGGGCGTTCTGGACGCTTGGGTTTGATTACATCTTGCAGATGGTGAGTCATTTCCTTGGAAATGCCAAAGACTTCCCCTACTTGAAGGGTTACCGGAGTTTGCAAAACTTTATTGAGTACTCCCAGTGGGTCTACATTGGCTTGTATTTCTGACTTGCGAGGTATGCGTCTTTCTATCGTGTGACCATCTCGTTGTTCTTTGTCAGTCTTAGCACTGTCCTTTGGCTGTGCATTGTTCTTTCGGACAGGCTTCAAGGCTGGGTCTTCCATGATCACATCGTTGTCACCCGTGGGAATGATGGGTGTTCGAAACACATCAATTGGAGTTTGTACGGGAATACTTACCTCGACCTGTCGATTAGGCTTGTAAGGTGCATTCTTTGGTGCGCCTCGGGTTCGAGGCCTGGGTGCTTCTTCATCATCATTCCTGGCTTTGGCCCTTTTTCGGGTGATCTCCTTCTTAGCATCTCCAAGGATACCTTCATTCTTGTCCTTTCTTGTTTCGGTGATCTTCCTTGTCGTTCTTCCCACGTTGTATGCATGCGGGCTGTCTTCGTATTCATCGGCGGAGCTATAGTAGCTTTCGGAACTATCACTATAATAGCCATTGATCGAAGCATGGTTAACTGTGATGTAGTTACTCTGAGTTTGAGTCTGGCGCAATATGGCTGCCTTAAGTGTCTCATCTCGAAGTCTTACAATAGGGCTTCCATTCTTCAGAGTGACTCGTCCCGAAGCTGTGTCCTTCTGAACTATTCCTTTATTGATGTAGTCGGCAATTTCGGGGCACCGAGCTGTTATATGGCCTGCTTCTCCGCAGCCATAACATTTCATATCGGCCCGAGCACCCGTTCTTCCTGGAGGCGGTGCTCTATTGTCTCTTCCGGAAGGTTCATTACGCCGGCTTACCTGTGATTGCTTCTGCTTTGCCAAGCTTTCTAGAACATCTTTGATCATTGGATTAATTTGGCATGCCCGAAGGTAGAGACCAGCATACTCCTTGTCATTTACCGACATTCTATTCAGCTTGTTGATCAAATCTTCAACTTCTTCATCGTTCTTCTTCTTGTCTGAAGGCTTCTTGTTCTTCGTAGAAGCTTCTTTCTTCTCTTGTATTTGCTTGATCGGTGTTTCATCTTCATCAGAGTCTTCTGCTGCTTTAAGCTTTCTTTGTCGTGCTAGCTTCTTCTTCTTCTTGTGCTTGCGTTCCTTGCGTTTGTCTTCTTCGTCTGAGTCACTGGAATCATCTGAATCATCTGAATCTGGCATGTCTAAATCAGTGTAGTCAGAGTCCGATTCATCATCTGATGGCAATCGTTCGTAATCAAACTGATTGCGTTGAAGTAGCTTTTCTGCAGCCGTTTGAATCCATTCCCTGGTCCAAGGCTCTTCCAAGTCATGATAGGGGTGATGCGCTGTGAGAATAGTTTCTAGCTTACGCCTAAAGGACTTTGGAATACCTTTCCAGTAGTATAGACTGTTAGTGGCTTCATCGAGCTTATTCTTGTTAACGAGCCATCCTGCAATGCGGATATAACCTCGGTTGTATCTCTTCCAGGTGGCTAGGCTGTTAAACTTGGGTGTGCGACGCGTGTGCTGAACATAGCGTTCTAAGTCCTTGATGCGATAGCGTCGTGCATCTCGTTCTGCATCGAAATATTTCAGAACGTCTCGGGAGAAAAGCTCCCACGAGCCAAGCCGATAGCTTGGTAGTCCTTCCATAAATTCTCTGACTTCACGAGAGCAATATTGAGTAACATTCTCTACTTTGTCACGGTCTTGCGTTACGCTCTTTAAAGCGCAAAGTCTCTCATAGTGACGTAGGAATGGTTTCACCTCATCATAACGTCCACGGAACTTCTTAGGTGCTCCTTTGCTGCCAACAATAGGCAAGCTGTTGGGTCCTGTTGCGGTCATGACGGCGGTGATCCGAGTCGTACTTGCTGGCGGAATAAAATCTGGTGATTGCTGACGACTAGGTTGGTTAGAGTCGGTTGTAGAGGTTGGGTTTGTGTCTTCTCTAGAACTGATAGTTGGCGATTCTAGAGTAGTGTTCTGGGGTGAACTAGTATCAGGCAAAGATGTGATACTAAGGTTCGTATCAGGTGAAGTTGTCATTAAGTTAGTAATTGGGTTTATTGGAATCACACCCCTCGCGGTGGGCTCCAGATGTAAATCGAGGAGGTGGTTAGTCACCGGTTGAAGGGTAAATCAGATGGCTACTTAGTATAAGTAGGCTTCACTGGTTTGTGCTATCCAATGAGTGGGTTGGTGTATGGTCTATAAATTCAGTGATTAACTGCCTCTTCCTGAGAATTGTCGGTCCCCTTTGGTCGGACGTTTCCCAGATGTTCGAAGGGTTGTGAGTTCCTAAACAGATAACCTTTGAGAACGTATAGAGATACGAATCAGCCTTTGGTATCAAATGCTCTGATTCTAGTGTCGGAAAATTATAAAGTCGTAAGTTGGTCGTGAAACTTGGTCGTACGTTGGTCGAAAAGGTTCACACTTGGCTGAGAAGGCCAGTTAATGGCAGGTACGATTTCTGAGTGTATTTCTTTTTTATCTATAAATAACACTTTTAATTTCCACTGTCATCTATGAAAAAAAAAGAAATTCAATCAGAAATCGTATCTGCCATTAACTGGCCTTCTTAGCTAAGTCTCTGCTCATCATCTTTTGGTTGACACTCGTTTCAACACTCTAATACTGACGGAACATCGCTACAAGTGGCTGTAGTGTCATACCACTCAAGCATTTCCGCTCGACCAATCTCACCAACATCTTGGCCTACAACGTCCAAAGCTTTGCTGTTTCTAAGCATACATTTGCATATATAGTCCTGCAACACAAATTCGTGAATTCTTAGCTTTGACCAATGTTTGGTAAGATGTTGTATTGATATTCCCCTCGTATACACATCGTCGACCTGTTCTCACACCGTCATGATACCATATGCTACCGTCTTTATCTATAATTCTTGACGTAAAGTGAAATGAACCAAAGTAAATCAATCCTGCCAATTGATATTGCGTGTTCTCAACTGTGATCAACTGTTCCCATTTTATTTTGACATCTTCTACCCACATAAGAATTGTCGCCGGCATTTTATTGAAATTTAATTTACGAACAACGATACCTTCACAATTACGACAATTCTGCTCAGCACGAGATGTACGTATGACATTAATCCATTCTGATGCGGTTAATATTCGATATGTTCCACCTCGTTGAATTGATTGATTGTATACTGCTCGACTACAATACCAGGTCATATGCTTGACACGATGCATGTTTGACTGTCTATTACAACCTTGACATTGATTGATCCAAGTGCCATATTTTTCTCTTTCTTTAAATAATTCTGTACATAGTTCAGCAACAGAAGTTCCAACCGTGCCGTACGGGAAGCTTTCCGGCAGTGTTTGATGTAAATCCTCTCTAACGCGATCTCTTGCAGCTTCCAACGGTAACATATTAGCACGAGTTTGATCCAAATAGTGTACAAAATCTGACACATAGTGCGTATCACAAGTAGCAATAAGTTGGTTGGAATGTCCCGTTTTATCACACCAATTTTTCAATATACTGAATAAACTATCATATGCACAACTATAGTTAACATTGTCCCAAATAAATCCTATAGGATTCAAGTTCAGTCGTAGGATATTGGTGTTTTGTGTGGTTTTCTTTTGTGGTACAGGATTAATATCATTATCTTCGGTAGGTCGTTGTCGTTTATGTGTTACAATATTAGTGACTCTTCCTTCCTCCAAAGTATGAGTTCCTTTAGCAATGACCATTCGGACTGGTTTTTTATCTTTGTTAGATTTAGTAGATTTAGTAGATTTAGTTTTCTTTTTAGCTTGATCTACATCGTTGGTCTCACTTTTCTTCTTTGCTACAACTTCCCACTCAGCCTCAACTTGAGGTTTTTGCATATAAAATGGCTCTTGATCAGACCATCGTAGCATTTTAGGTACGTTTGTAGGAATATATTTGACACCTACCCATTTCCTATATAGATATATCAAAAATCCTCGAGTATCGCCGGTTACTTTGGTTGGCAGTTTCTGTTCAAATTTGAGCCGTGTAATTTCATCTAACAACTCAAGTTCTCTAAACTCCTGTCGAAGATAACCAGATATGCCGCCTTTCAATTTGCTTTCATCAAAGCTTTGAATTAAAACTGTACCGTTATAATCCACCGCTCGCGACAAGGTAGTATAGATTGATTGATGATCAGCACAGTTTTGTAAATCGACGACGTTATAGATGCGAGTACGTCCTTGAGAGCAATAATCTGTCATTGCAAAATTTGGCACTAAAGGGACTTGTTGACGGTCAATATGTTGTACAATACCATTTGGCATTGTAAGTTTAATCTGTTCAGTTCTATATTGAATAGGAACAACATTTTCTGGTAAACCTTCAATAGTAAAAGATTTTGCTAATGCTGTCAGTCGCACAAATACTGTTTCTAGTCCTATATGGTCTTTGTCAATAGGACGTGATTTCCAACCAACAACAACACCTTCAGCACCGTTTGTAACACCACATTCCGTAGCAATGTTTTTCTTTATCATTACTGGTAATCCTACACATAGACGTAACTTGCCAGGTTGATTTTCGCTGCGTGCATGTGGTAGGTTCCATATAAGATTTTGAATTGATGCCGGAATATTGTTACTTTGGCGCAAGGGATCAACAATTGTTTTTTTACGACCACGTTGTTTAGTTTCATCATTTGATCGCCATTGATCTAAGGAATAAAATGTTTGAAGTGCTTGGCCGTGTTCTTTGGCAAATCTTTCAGAAACAACTTCATTGATTTTATCGCGATAGGCATTCCATCGTGTAATGATCGAAACATTTCTAAATCTACTATCAGTCAATTTAGGTCTATGTTTACCAGGTCCAGCGATTCGTCGTTTCAACAAAGCGATATCAGCATCTGTACATGATTTATACCGAAGATTTTCAAGACATTGTCGGAATGCCAAATCTTCTGCTGATGACGAGGTTTGTCGCATATTTTGTCGTAATATAACCACAGTGGTAAACTGATGCCATAAGGATTTGCCTATAGTACATTCTTGTTTGTGAAGGCCGTTTCCCGCTTTTTTCACTCCATCAATACCATCGGAATATAAACTGAATTTTCTACCAGGTGGAGCTAACTGAGCAAAATCACCTGCTAAAATCATATGGATTCCACCAAACGGCTCGTCGTCATTTTTCATTGCTTGACACATTTTTTTTGATATTTGATATAGACTCCAACAATCCAGCATAGATATTTCATCAATAAATACATAGTCTACATTTTTCAAGTTTTCATGTACTTCCGCAAGATTGGCCACGCTTTCACGATCAATACTGTATTGATTTATACCTAACACTGAATGATATGTTGATCCATTGATTAATGCTGCAGCTGCACCTGTCGGTGCTAGACAAATCATTCTATATTCTTCATTGCGCTGTGCAAACCAATATCTCAGCGCATTAATCACACGTGATTTTCCAGTGCCTGCCATGCCGCCCAAATGCATCTTTAATTGTTCGTTGTTTTTTGTAGTTGAATGATTTGCAACTATTTTGAATGCTCGTGCTTGCTCAGCATTCAGCGTAAACTTTTTCACAATTTTATCGATCATAGGCTGTACAGACGCATCGTCAGATTTGAACGAATGTGTTAAATACGATTGATCAATGACTTTGACAACATTTTTATGTTTATTTGCTGAAGATTTGCTTGGCTTGAGATTGCCATCATCGCTCGTCGTTGCAACTCCATTTGCTTGATCTCTACGTTGACGTAGTATATTATCTCGAACATCTAATAGCGACTGATGCCACTGTTGACCAGATTGATCTTTTCCGTCTTCACGTTCAATTGACTTTGATGATGTAGTATTAACAATATCAAGTGCTCCAGATAAAACCATAAGTCGTTCAGCTTGATCCATTCGATTCAACATGTCTCTTTCAGCTTTACTAAGATGACCGTATTCTGTCACCATGGCTTCAATGTCTTCATCAGCCATATCAGCAAATGGCTCATTGCCGTAATATGCTCCATCATCCAGATTCTTTATGATATTTGAGCTTATATTGACGGGCATATCAGAAGCCATAATCTTGCCAGATTTCAATTGTGCAGAATAATCATCGCGCGCATCGTTGCACTCGTATCGAACCTGAAAGAATTTCATAAGTTCCTTTTGTCGTGAAGAAAACAGGTATGCGTCAAACGCCTCCTCCCATATTTGAACCTTTGTTTTCAACTCTGCTGGATCGCGCCACGGTTTGAATAAAGTTAACATTGTCATACAATAATCTTCTCTATTGCCTTGATCTCGTCGAGGTAAAGGCTTACCTTTGAAATTTGGAACCAAAGCCTTTTCTGCAGTTGCTATACGGATTCTATGTGTTTTACATTGAGGATGTTCATCAGAAAAGAAATACCATTTTGTATCTGATGTGTTATCATCCTTATCTTCCTCATCGTCGTCAAGATCAATGTCATCGAGCTCTTCTTGGTCATTTTCATCAGCAACATCTTTATACGCAGCTTCGTTCAAAGCGGACACATCAATCGCTACTTGTGGTAAATCTTTCCATTTCTTGACATTGTAGTGTTGTAAATAGACGTCCATAGCGTGCAAATGACTACATGCTGTGTAGGATTCCCAAGTAGTGTCGCCAGCGTGCCACTGAACATGGAATTTTACACGTTTACCTTTCCACTGATGTGAAATTATGAACTTAACCGCATGTTCTTCACCATTGATAAGCTTTTCACTAAGCTTACGAGGAATAGTACTTTTGGTAGCCAAACGTACCCAGTCATATAATGACATATCAGTCAATTCAGTCGGTCGATACATATAATCCTCCACCATAGAAACTCCAAAATATTCTGCATCCTTCTCCCACAGTAGTATTTTTTCATCAGGTTGCTTTTGGTTGAATGCTCTTTCCTTTAATCCCTTATGCCAATAACTTTCAACCTTGGAAACAAAATTGTACCAGTAGAACTTGCGAAACTTGAAGGGTGTATAATGATCAGGATGCTTCAATAGGTACATGGCCGCCATAGGTCCGCCAATTTCAGATTTTCCTGTTAGTGCATTTACGACTTTGGTGATTAATTTTCGAGCTTTGACTTGTTTGTCGGTGTCATCGGTCAAAATGTCACTGTTACGACTTAAAATCGTTCGTACAGCTTCAAATATAGTATGTGTTTTCAACGATTGTTTTGTAATGTAATCAGTTACATAAGAAGTCACAGCTTTAATGGATGTACCTGAAAGTAAACTAGTGATATCCGTGTTACATCTGAACAGAAATGTAACAGGCGGTGTAATCCAATTAATCCACGCTTCGCCTTTCTTTTGTAAAAGATAGCCAGAATCAGGGTCTACTAAGGTATGAACACGGGTATCACGAGGGAAACGTGCTCGACATCGCTTCACAAACTTATTTCCAACTTTTACTATGACTTCACAGCCAGGACCACAGGTATGTTTGTTTGATCGAAATACTATCTCATCTAGCGTTTTATGATAGTCATGCCACCAACGTTCATATCTCTTACAAGAATCACATTTTTCGCATTCCTTACCACATAAGTCTGGAGGCGGCGTAGGTAAGGTTAAAGTAGGGCTAACTCTGTCTGGATCTAAGGCTTCGGCATCTTTAATATTGTCGTTTACCTCAGACATTGTACCAGTCAAGAATTCACCGACTCGAACACTCTCCAAATACTCCACCATACGCTGTTGAAATTCAGACTTTGGATCGAGTATACGTTCACGAATTTCTTGCGGCGTCAAAGCATTCTTAATCCAAATCAACATATGCATGTGTAGAGTTAATCGTCCTTGTTGCTCTACTGTACCGTAGTAACCGGCTGTGTTGCCATAAATACCCCGATGACCAGACTTAACTCCAAGAACATGTTTGATAAACAATTCCGACATCATTTTAAAAAACCGAGCACCAGCGACAGGATTCTGTGCTATCAAACGAAGACGATCATCTCGTGTTTTGAAAGTTGGCATTATTTTTTGATTTGTATCAGCAAAATAGAGTGCGATAGGATGATTTACGTCTGCGGGTGCAAAAGTTATAAACCACGATGGAGCACCGAGGTAAGATGTCAGTGCCCATATTTCACTTCGCATTTGTTTTCTATTTGTGATCGAGCCATCAACATGCGAATTTACATAGTCCAAGTCTTTCAATAAATCGTAACATTCTTGCTCCTCAGATGTTTGTGGCTTAACGTACTCCTCACTTTTCTGCATTCGATTGATAAGATTGTCTAAAGCACCAGTGTTTAGATTGAGTAACCGATCAGCTACAGCAGTAATGTCCTTCCGCTTTGTCAATAGAAAACCGCCAGTTGAACTGTTCTTTATCTGTTCATGATTGAACGCAATCAAGGCAAATGACCGATCCAGCTGAAATCGTTTGTCGTAATACATTAACAACTGACGTTTTCGCTTCGCATCAGAGATCGGAGAAGAACCTCGAGCATTTCCAAGCCCGCCATATCCGTAGGGAAACAACCATGGAAACATCTGAGGATACAATTGAGGATTATTATATAAACTTTCCGGCTTGTCAGAATGACCTATAGCCAACACTTTATTACCAGCTTTAAAGTGTTGCAACGCCTTGGCTTTAACCTTAGCATGTTTTTCTTTTGTCAGCCAATCGTTGTATTGCTCGGTAGTCAAATTATGAACAACAAAAGGACAATCGTCTTCTTCTGTCCCTTCCTCTTCTTCATTATCATTCACCGCAATTGCTTCTGGGTCACGGTTTGAACCTGTTTCATTTTTATGAAAATCAACCACTACTGGCGGCTCGTCTTCGGGATATTTATCAAGGTTGTCATATGATATGTCAATGTCCTCGTAATCAATATGGTTGAGCTTTAGCCATTCTAAAGCAGCAGCTACTTTGTTGCGACGAATCAGAAATGGTGTTCGTTTATAGTCTTCAGCTGTTGGTGTTGACGGGCCGACATATATGAAGGCCAATATCTCATCCAAATCCTCACGAGGTGGGGGCAACACTTTGTAAACCTTGGGCATGGGTATTGAATGACATATAGCATTCGCTCGCATTTTATGCGAGCCTGAAAAAACGCGTACAATACAATAATTGTGCATGACTCTAGCTATTAGGCGCTGCTCAGTCCATGACAGATCTTTTAGTACGCTTGGGACTTCTCCCAGCCAGAAACCATTCGCCAATGCCAAATTTGGAGCCTCGTTTTTTGAGAGTGCACTATGACAGGTGCGACAAATTTTATCGCAGTGTGATGCCAACACCGGACCGTCTAATTCAACAATGGGTTTGGTAGCACTCAATCGTTCTTTTCGTGTGACGCCTTGGATTTTTAAGCAATCTAAGTTATAGTTCCTTTCGTTGAATAGACGTAAATCAGTGTTCGCAGTCAATGTACCACACACGGCACAGCCGTATTCTTCTATATTTTCAAATGCACAGTCATGGCACCAATTCTTAATGACAGTTTCAATCAATTTTGGTGAGGGTGGCTCTGGTGGAAATGTGTGTTTTTTACGTGAATTCTCCCGCCAAGCTTTACGTTTCTTCCAGAAATCTGACCCCTGTATTTTCACATGATACTCCGCTCGCCACTCTGTTCGAAGTTCATCGGGTGTTTTCTTTGCTCGCGATTTAGCCTTACGGTCCGTAGGTGATAAGGCACCGGAGGGACAAAGTGCGGTCTTATATGACGGACAATCTAGACATACATGCCCCGCGATATGTGTAAGGACGGTTTGACGATCTTGATTATGACGGGAGACCAAGATACCGTGAAGAGCACAAATGTTCCGAATTTTAGATATTGATAGCTTCGAGCATAATTTCAACAAAGGAATGTCAACAAGTATATGATCAGGATTCTCGGTCAGATATTCAGTGGCTAGATTTGATAATATGAAGGATACAAACTTATATCGGTCACTTTTCAGAGGTATATCAGGGTCGTAGGTATTGATATCGCTCGCCGTCCAAACAGGTTTGATTGGACCAGCGCCTGGGCAATGTATTTCGGGTTCATGAAATGTTATTAATGCACGACCTTTACAGGAGGTCCCGCCAACCATGCCAACTATATTATACCAAGCGTGGACAACGTGTATCTTTTTCATATGGTGCTGAAAGGTACCTTTGCTAATGAAATTTTGACGGCACTTCAAGTTCACGAGGGTGACCAAGGTACGAACCAAGCGCGACAGAGGACAAGGCAAGCGAAACAATACATGTGTTCTATAATCATCGAGTACTTGATATAAGTCATCGGCAACTGTTGTGCAACTATTCATTGGAATGTAGGTTGCGTCTACCTCAGACCTGATCACAGAGTTTTCTAAGAGGGTGGTAGTAGAAATTGTGCTGCCGAACAGCTCAGGTCTTTCTGGAACGGTGCCCGATTGAACCGTGCTGCAAAGCAGCCCAAGTTTTATGGATCCGGTACTTGGTATGACCGTCTGACCGATAGTGGTCACAATGTTGTTATGGAAATCGAGAGCGTGAAGCACGGAAAGTGTAGAGTTGTCACAAACTGTCAAAGAAACAGACGCAGAACATACTGCTTTACTGACTGAGGAGAGGCTGTAGGAGTACAAAGACAAAGCATACAAAGTCGAGTAGCTTAATAACACGATGTTACTCCAAAATAGCATGATGGATGGAAGAAGGCCGATGGTTATATCTAAAAGACGAGCAAGGTCGGTCCAAGTGGCAAGGTGTGCTCGGCGTGGGAAGCAACTGTACAGTTGACACGTAGGTGTGTGACCGCAGGCACATGGCTAGACACCCCGTGGAAGGGCTAGCGTGCTGCAAAACGTCTAAGTCAGACGATTACTTTCAAAGGCAGACATAGGATGTATACACGAAAACCGTTCTTAATTCATAGCTTCATTTTGAAGCGTGGAGTCGTAACAGAATACAGCGCATGCGTACTACATCTCAACTACCCAACTCGCCGTGTGCGATCAGGATGACGGCATAGACACCGAACCCCAATGTCGTACCATTAGAACGATTCTGCCGGTATATAGAATGCAACACTAAAACCTTGTCTCCCACGGCGAACTCCCGGTCGTACAAGGGGCAGTTCTTACCGATGCTGGTGATGTTGAAAGACCAGTTGGGGTGGGCGCCAGTGAAGATCGTGGTTGCATCGAACATCGGGACTGCGTTCAGCAAAGTCAGCTACTATTAACATCAATGTTGAACTGAAATAGACGCACTGGTCGGTCCATAACACGAGAGGACGGGCTGCTTGACCAGCTCCTTGAGGCCTTCGGAACCAAAACGTTCCAATTTCTGGCCTTGAAGCGGTTGTGCAGCTGCCACGGGCAGGAGCTCGTACTCAGCACCGTCAGCACCATCATCCTCTGAAGACATAGATTGTCAGCTGTTCAGACATATCATAAACACACGACTTACTCCAGTTCTCGATAGTCGTCTGAAAGGAGACGCCGCCTTTGAACGACATGACTTGCATGCCGCCCAAACCGAATATGCCTTGAGCAGCGGAAACTGTGCGGTCCCATTCAATGGCCAGCGGAGACACATTGATGGTCCTGGTCGCATACGAGCTGGTACCCATGCGCGTAGCCGTCAGCAAAGTCGATTCGTGTTCAACCTTACCCCAAGTTGCAAAGGCTACGGCGGATGGAGCAACCGTCGAAGTAGGCTGATAGGCCAGATACTCGTGAGGTCCGTATTTCATATTCCGGGTCTTCACTGCGACGAATTCGGTAGGATCGCAACGAGCAAGATTCGCCACCAATTTCTCGCCGAACATAGGCTCTTGAACCTTCTTGATAAGTTTGCTAGATGCTCAAAGATCAATATGGATGGGCGTGAATTTTATGGGGTTACGTACGCGAGGTTCTTGGCCTTGTCAGGTTCGTTCAACCCGTGAGGTACGACGAAACTTTTGGTGAATCCCACTGTCTTGATCGCCTCGCGAGCAGAGCCAGGTTGGGTGGGAGCGATGTACCTAACGAACAACGTGAGGACACCCTGCGTCTGAAAGAACGAGGATCAAACCTACTTCAAAGGTTTCAAGCCCTCATACTTGAGCATTGAATCCAAGCGTGCTGGTACCTTCATAGCCCGAGCATCGCTGATTTGACAGATGTTCCTGTGCGCATATTAATGGTAGAAGATCCCACATCAGTTGATATACGTACAACCCAGTGAGCATCTTTGTAAGCCTGTAAAGAGCGACCAGTTGAGCATACTCGAGACCTTACGAACAATGCACTTACGGTGTCACAGGGGGCGCCGGAGTAGTATCAGCTTTCGCTGGGGTCTTGACATCTGCCGCATCCTTGGTCTCGGTCTTGGTGGGGGTCTTCACATCCTCGGCGTCCGCCGCTTTGATCTTAGCAGGGGTTTTCGGGTCGTCCTTTTCCTTGCTCGCCTGAGTCTTGGACTTTGCAGGCGTCTTGACTTCCGCTGCTGCCAGAAGCTTCTGTGGCGTCATCTGAGCAGCAGCTTTGTTCAAAGAGCCTGGGGCGACGCCGTCCTTCTTAAGGCGAGAGGTACGCCCGCCGATCTGACCCTTCGGAGTGTGAGGCGTCTGTGTTTTGGACGTTCTGTGGGGCAGTCAGCTCCAACGTTTGTATGGCGGGTGACAATAGATACTTACGGCGGAGTCCGCAGGTCTTCCTCTGGGAGCCCGCGACGAGTCTTTGTATCAGGCGCCTCAGCATCACCAGCTGCAGGCCTAGAAAGATGCAACTGAGAATATCGACATCTTAAGAAAGCGCATCAAACGAACCTTTTTCCGTACTGGTTTTTCCTGGCGTGGGGACGAATCACAGTTGGCAAAACAGGAGAAGATAGACGTGATTCATATATACGTACTGCGGCGATGGAGTAACGGGACTCTCTTCATTAATTCCAGTACGTCTAGGCGTTGAAACGAGATAATCAGTGCACACGTCCGATTCAACCTTGGAAGCTCACTTACAGACGCACAGGCGTGACGGGCGTGTTACCGAAAGGTGCCCAGTCAGGGCTTTCCCTACAAAGGTTGAGCACAGCGACGGCGATGACGAATGTATCTTACCTGGTTCGCCTGCTAATTTCCATCATAGAGTCGGGCTTCGCGCTTTTGGCCTTCTTGGAGGCGGCGCTCTTGCTACCTTTGACGGTGATTTTCTTGGTTTTGACAGGTTCGGTGACATCTATGGCATGAAATGTAAACGAGGTCCTTATCGTACATGTAAGCGTAACAAGTCTCACCTTCTGACTTGGCACCGTCTTCAGCGGCCTCCTTTTTCCCAACAGGCTCTGGGATATCTGTAGCAAAGGGTTCGGCCAACATCAGTGTACCGACATACAAGCAAACAGGCAGTCTCACCTTCTGATTCAGACATAACAGGACCGTCTGCCGCAGCCTTGGTCTGAGCAGGTTCGGGGTCTTCTGCGACACAAAATGCGGTCAGATTGGACGTAGAGACGGGCGTACCAAGCTGCAAACCGACCTTCTGATTCAGACAGAACAGGACCGTCTGCCACAGCCTTGGTTTGAGCAGGTTCGGGGTCTTCTGCGACGCAAAAATGCTGTCAGACTCGGCATAGAGACAAGGTACAAAACCGAGATCATACCTTCTGCTTCGGATAAAACTGGAGCACTGGAGTCGTCCAGAGAGGCAGGGGTGGCTTCGACAGCCTCGACGTCACTCATGATGATATCCTCAGGCGAATGAGCTTCAGCTTCGTCGACGTCTCCTGCATCTTGCTCGGCATCGTCCTCAGAAGCCTGGGCAGCGTCGTCCTCCGGGTCCTGTTCCCCGTCAGCTTCGTCCTCCTGATTGTCGTCCTCGGTGCCGTCTTCATCGTCATCGTCACCTTCACCTTCGCTTTCAACCGCTTGGTCGTCGATGAAGGAGGTGTCGTACGAATCCATGTCTTCTCCTCGATAGTCGACCTCCCTTTGAATGATATCAGCAGATGGTAAGGCCGTAGTAGGTGGTGGTACTTACTCCTCATCAGAGGTCGAGATCACGGGCTTGCTTTTGACAACCTTCTTGCGACTCGCGTTTTTAGCCGTGTTACTGGAGACGTGTCAGCAACTTCAAGCTCGAGTGGACAGAGACGGTATGCGACTGACCTGCGTTTCTGTATGACTACCTCTGCTTTGGCCTTCGGGCGAAAGGCTGGAGGCGGGGTAGTGAGCTCAACGACGTCTGGGGAGGTGGCGCGTTTGGCAAGACGCCCGCGCTTCTTGGTGGACGTAGCCTCGGCCTGAGACTCGTCGCCAGAGAGAACGACCTTAGCTGCAGATCGACCCTTCCCCTTGGTCGGAGACCTAGAAGGTTTGCTGACAGAGGGCTGCGTCGCAGCCTTAGGCGGCCGGCCTCGCTTCTTAGGGGCGGGGATCTCCTCAATGGAGGAGTCAGTGTCCGACTGGACGTCTGAATCAGGAAGAGGAGGGTCGGGTACGACTTTACGAGGGCGGCCACGTTTCTTGGGGGCGGGAGCCTCCTCTGCTGCCGAGTCGCTGTCCTCGGGAGCAGTCTTGACGACAGTCTTAGGAGGACGACCACGTTTCTTGGGAGCGAGGACTTCCTCCTTCGACGAAGCGTCGTCGTCGTCCTTAGCAGCCGCCTTGGCAGCGGTCTTACGAGGGCGACCGGGCTTCTTTGGAGCAGGAGCTTCTTCGTCGGGACTGTAGAACGCTTCTTCTCGAGTGAAGAAATCAGCGATGGCTTTGTCTGTGGACGCGGTGCTAGCGTCGGCCTTGCCAGTGCTAGTGTCGGCCTTGCCGGTGCGTGCGGCGGCGGAGGAGCGAGTGCTACGGGCCATGGAAGATGATTCGTGCAGAATGCAAGCAGATGAGTGCAGGGGGTGGGGTGCGAGGACGAGAGGGCGACAGCTTAAGTGAAAGACGAACGACTTTCTTTTTTTCAGACGGTCGCGATCCAGCTGCGCCTCAGAATCGTGCTAGAATGGCGTCGCGAGCAGCGAAGTGCTAGGTCTGAAGACACGTCGCCCTCTGTTGACACGTTGTCCAATAGAAATCGTAAAAAAAAAATCGAGCGTATGACTCCGACGTCATACAACTGAAGCGGACGCCTGGGCGATGGTCCAGTTCCACGCCACATTTTTTGCGACCGATGCATGGGTCGATCCAGCGACTCCTCGTGGCAAGGTCGTCGGCGTCAAATCCGAATTCTCCAAGAGACGACATTGGATGTAAGGGATGATCCAGTAATCAAGACCGTCCCCAGGACATCGAAGAGTACGCTATGGCCCTTGCATTTCTATACGCCCACGAGTCCACGTACCGTGAGTACAGCTTCAGATATGTCAACTTCAGACTGACAAACCCTCTTGGCAGGTGACCTACTCGATAAATCCATGGCCGAAACTAGTGAAGGGAAGGAGAAATATCGACAGTTGACCTGCATGGCTGAGGTGAGCGTGCGACGCCTAATGCAGAGTAAGAGTACTTGATGATCTTACTGGTTAATTAGCCGGACAGGGCGCGCGTGTCCACCACTGTGCATCAACCAGGATTGCGCCAGAGGATGGACCTGATATATCCACCAGAGAACCTTGAAGCAACCAGGGAGGAAGTCGTTCTGTTTGTTCAAGGCTTTCTGGTGGACGCCCATCTTCCCCCCATTCGAGCACGATCCCAGTGAGTTGTAATAGCTGCAAGTGTGTATACACGTACTTAGCAGCTACAGGTTAGCTTCTGTGCCTGTACGGACCCAACAAACCGTCATGTTGTCTGGCGTCAGCTCCAGACAGTTCGGTACTGCGATCGCCGCCATAGGCCAGATAGTTGAAGTGTTCAATGCGCAGTGCACCCGCGACGAACTCTTGCCTTGGTCTCCAAGGATAGTGCAAGGCCATCCGACGCTGACTTTAAGCAGTCGATATTTCACCGCAGACGGCGGTTCCACTAAGCACGACATGCGTGCATTTCCGGAGGATCTCGACCCCTATAATATCCTACGCAACGCGGTCCCAGACGGACTGTATACAGAGGACAACGAGGTCTTGTACTACGAGCGTCGTAAGTTCTCCAATTCCGAGTAAGTCCCTCATTTTGTTCGTCTGGTTGGATCTCACGCAGCCTTCAGTACTTTGAAGTATGTGACCGTTCAGCCTACAGCTTTCAAGATCGGACAGTTGGTTCAGGCACAACTTGCCTTCATGTTGGTACCACGCGGTAAAGGAAAGTACGGATTGATTCTCAGACTACGGTCGCTCTGCATATTAAGTCACGCTGTTACCGACGTAAGTCGCAGCTGCTCCGTTGATGAAGTCGGATGATGCTGACGAACCTTTTTAGGACTGCAGCAGAGCGCAGCTGGAGAATTTCACGGCCACTCCGGAAGCTCTTGCACCGCGCATGAAAAGGCGAGTCGGGTACCTAGCTGAAGACGAGGACAAAGACGACGACGTACAGGGAATAATGAAGAAGATGAGGTTGGAACCAGTCGAGAAAGCGAAGGAGGCGGACCACATGGACACTAAGTAGCACGGTACACACACCTTAGATTGCCGCGAATTCACTGTGTACGTCGTGTAAGTGGTTGGTACGATGACTGGGGCGTACCTCTTGTAACAACGATTGAGTTTGGCACCTTGTGTCCTCCTTGGCACGTACAGACCTTGCACGCCTCGTGCATTGAAGTCTTGCCACCCCGTGGATGCTGAGTATTCAGACTGGTGATGCTTGATACACAGTAGCTTCAAGGTCCCAGAGATACGCATAGTCCGCAGATACAAGCAGTAACCGAACACTGAAAGATAGAACCTTCAGCGTTGTGGCGGAAGGTGGTACCGGACAACGCAGAGTCGAAGAAAGCGAGGTCTTGGCTGTCGACATCCTTGCTGGAATATTGACAAAACTTCAGGGTCGTCGAGACGTTTGAGGTGCAATGAGATACCGAACACTGAAAGATAGAACCTTCAGCGTTGTGGTGGATGGCGGTGCTGGACGATGCGGACTTGTTCCAAGTCAGGAGGTCGCCTCGGATCAATCTTACTGCGTCTCGCGTGGCCGAAGCGCCTCCCGCCTCATTGCCCTTTTCGGACGAGACGCGCCTCTGGACTGTAAGACCCCGCGGCGCTTATCCCTTGGACTTCTCGTACTTCAACTACGAGTAGTTTGGGCCGTACCACCTCCTGTACACTCGTTGACTGTTCTATCGGTCTTCGACTGTATATTTAGACTTCTAAATCAACCTCATCATTGTCGTCGAACATCGACTTGCCCGATTTTGCTTGAGTTTACCTCGGTAAGTCGGTTGATCCTTGTCGGACGGTCGTCGTCTCATTCCTTGCCCCTCCCCCGACAACGCGCCCAATACTTACAACTCTGTCAATTCACAAAGCTTGTGTCTTGATTGCCTGGCTAGTAGTGAATCTGTCTCGACGTAGCTATCCAGTGTGTATTACGAGTTTGAAACGTCGCTTTTCTGTCGCTCTTACTCCGTTGACGACTGGGCATTGAGATATTACTGTACGTCGTATCTGTTATTCTGTAATACGATCAATAGACTGAAGTCTGGCTAAGATGCCTTGCGTGGACGCAAAGACCCAACAGCGCTCAGTCTCACTAGCGGAAGCGTACACGGAAGAATATGACCAGCTCGACCCATCCAGTGCCGATGAAACTGAGTCCACATTAATTGCTAAGCCTCGTCGTTGGCGCGATATTACGTTTGGCGACGTACCGAGGCTATCCGCCGAGGAACGTGCTGCTTTGTCGGTGCGTAATGACAGGTATCTTTATGTCTTCACATACTCAGTTTCAATATAGGACGAGATTCGGCCTCTTTTGAAGGAGGTCTTCGATCTTTCTGAAGCCTGGGGGAGACAAACTACTCTGGCCCAAGCGAAGTTTCGCGACATGGTAAGTCTGGATCACTCCATATTTAAGTCGGTGTGCTTACTACAATTAGGCCTTGTTAAAATGGCCGTTCTTGTGTCGATACGAGGACGCTTGGCCGGCAGAGCTCTGGGCACGAAGGCGCTTGTCTTGGGACGGTTACACGGCGCGAAAGGCCTACGAGCAAAGTATTCAGTCGAACCAGACAGCGAAGGTGCGTTCGAACTTGTCATAGAAGAGGTCTATGATTTACGAACTTCCTATGGTATTAGGATCAAGATCAGGGAGAAACTTTGGAGAATAACGTTGCTTCTCCTGTTTATTACCCTGCAATTTACACCTTCAATACTACGACAAGCTCATACCAGTCATACTATCAGATGAACGTAGAAATGGACACGTCTCATGATCAAGCAATGTCTAGAGAGGTTTGTTCGTCAATAGTCACTGGCATATCGAATGCTCAATCCCTAGCGTAAAGGACCTCCCTGAAATAACTGCAACCGCCACCCCCAGCATTGCACCTGTCGACCGGAGCCCGGGGAAGGGCGAAAGGGAAGCATACATTGTCCCATCCGACATCTTTGAACATTTCCTGCCATCTACAAACAACAGCCAAGCAAGCCCATTTTCTTTGTTTGACGCGAAATTCGACGACGACTTGGTGGGACTGCAGGCCGCCTGGGAATGGTCGCAGCCAGAATTCCAGTCCTTGCCATTTGTTTCTCCCACAGGATATTATTATCAGCACGACGCTCATCAACTTTGGTGGTCACAAACGGCCCATATCAGCGCGTCTACATTGGGAACGAATAGCGCGAACCTCGACTACTACGAACTGGATAGATATTTGGACGACCAAACATTAGTCGTGCAATTGAAGAACGCGGGTATATACAAGGTTGAACAACTCAAGGAGTTTGCCAAATGGTCTCAAGAAGAAAAGCGTAATTTTCTCATCACGACCTTGAACATAACCCAGTTCTGTGCAGAGATGATAGTCTGGAAGATTACAGACGTATTGAAGGTTTAGTGATTAGTACCGATAGTATAATTGCTGAGCTACTGTATATGAAATGTACGCAAAATGTATCGTGATTGAACTGTCAGTAGCGGTATCGCTGTGTGCTACAATAAGGGCTTAGCTAATGACGTCGTAATTCCGTGCGACGGTACCTGCACCTTAGATCGCCGCGAACTCACTGTGTACGTCGTGTAAGTGGTTGGTACAATGAACTGGGGCGTACCTCTTGTAACAACGATTGAGTTTGGCATCTTGTGTCCTCCTTGGCACGTACAGATCTTGCACGCCTCGTGCATTGAAGTCTTGCCACCCCGTGGATGCTGAGTATTCAGACTGGTGATGCTTGATACACAGTAGCTTCAAGGTCCCAGAGATACGCATAGTCCGCAGATACAAGCAGTAACCGAACACTGAAAGATAGAACCTTCAGCGTTGTGGCGGAAGGTGGTACCGGACAACGCAGAGTCGAAGAAAGCGAGGTCTTGGCTGTCGACATCCTTGCTGGAATATTGACAAGACTTCAGGGTCGTCGAGACGTTTGAGGTGCAATGAGATACCGAACACTGAAAGATAGAACCTTCAGCGTTGTGGTGGATGGTGGTGCTGGACGATGCGGACTTGTTCCAAGTCAGGAGGTCGCCTCGGATCAATCTTACTGCGTCTCGCGTGGCCGAAGCGCCTCCCGCCTCATTGCCCTTTTCGGACGAGACGCGCCTCTGTAAGACCCCGCGGCGCTTATCCCTTGGACTTCTCGTACTTCAACTACGAGTAGTTTGGGCCGTACCACCTCCTGTACGTTCGTTGACTGTTCTATCGGTCTTCGAACGTATCACTCCGCTCGCCACTTTGTATTTCGACAGTACTGTACGTCGTATACGTTCTTAATTGTCGTGATTATGAAGTTACAGTCTAAGCTAGATAGGATGCCTCCCACACGCACAAGGGCGACAACGTGCGCAGTTTCGCCAGTGGAAGTGGACATGGAGGAAATCGATGAGCTCGAACCATCCAGTGAAGACGAAACTGGATCACAGTTGGTACCTAAGCCGCGTATTTGGGCCGACGTCAAGTCGTACAAGAACATACCGTTACTATCGGATGAGGAAAAGGTTGCTTTGACAGTGCGTAATAGCGAGTGCCTTCAGGTTCTCATGAGCTGATTGTTCATACAGAGTGGCATCCGGTCTCTCGTGAAAGACGTTTTCAACGTGTCCTTACCCTGGGATAAACAAACCCCCTTGGCTCAGGCCCAATTCTTCGACATAGTGAGTTTCTGTCGCTGTACGTTTGAATCGGTGCGCTTACTACGACTAGGCCTTGATCCAATGGCCGTTCTTGAATCAATATGAGCGCGCTTGGCCGGCGGAATATTGTGCACGAAAGCGACTAGCTTTGGACGGCTACGGCGCACGAAAGGCGAACAAGCAGCGCGTCCAATCGAAACAGACTGCGAAGGTGCGTCCACACTCGTGGTTTAACGGACCCGTACCTAATCTATAAATCCTGTACGACACTAGGATCAAAGTCAAGCTGAAACTGTGAAAGAAAACCACGACGCCTCACCTATTCGCCCCGCAAGTGTGGCGTTGAATACGATGCAAGAAGCTGAGCCTGTGGCAGATGCGACGGTAAACTCGCACGTATTATCCGATAATGCAAACGCGGATGCATGTCGTGATAAGGGAGCACTTCCCAGCGAGGTTTGTTCGCTATTGTTCGTCGGTACGCGGATTTCTCAATCGTCGGCATATAGGCTGTATCGCAAACAATCTCAATCGCGGAGGCACCCGCCATCCCCGGATCGTCTTCCTCCCGCCAACAATCGGAGACCGACGAAGAGAAAGTGTCATCTGATGGTCCCATTCCATCTACCGGCCACAGTTTACAAAGCTCGTACTCTGTGCTTGAGGCCATATTTGACGACGACTTGGCTAGACTGCAGGCCGCCTGGCAATGGGTGGGGCAAGACTTCCAGTCCTTACCGTTTGTTTCCCCCACAGGAGATTATTACCAGTACGACATCCTTCAACTTCAATCGTCATGTATGGCCTACATCAGCGCATCTATGCTGGGAACGAACGGCGCCAGCATCTGTCGTGGATTGGACGGATACCTGGACGACAAAGTATTAGTTCAGCAATTGATGAGCGCAGGTATATACAGGTTTGAACAGCTTGAGGAATTCGCCAAAAAGTCCCGCCAACAAAAGCGCGACTTTCTCGTGGCGAGGCTGAATATATCTCCATTCCGCGCGGAGACGATAGTGTCGAAGATGACCGACGTAGTAAACGCACATTAATTTGTATTGTACATTGTGATACTGAGCTACGGTTGAATCCCATTGCGTATTGATTATGGGTTCGGTGCGTGCTAGAATAACGACGACGGACGATGACGTACATAGCTAAGCGTGAGCCCGGCAAAAAGCCGGGCTCACGCTTAGCTATGTGCGTCATAGGTCCCATATCCGGGCCGGACACGGAACACGGGCCGAAAACTCGTCTTCGTTTCAAGGCCACCTCGCCTCCCCGCGAGTTACGGTCGGTATCTTGATTTTTGTACTATACTACGTCTTTAATATATGAGTGGAACTTCTGTAGAGCCAGTAGTACACTGTCGGGAACAACTAGAGCGATAAATCCGACTGCCAAGTTAACGTGAAGCCGACACGCTGATCGCCTGAGAGCACAACAAATAGGTCAGTGCATGGAGGCCACGCGTGCAGTTTTCAGCCAATCTCGAGCGTGCGCAGCCGATACCGCGCAAGAGTCGCAGAGGACAAAGCCGCCGTGTCAGTCTCTGCGCGTGCTTACGATGACGGAGGTAACGATTCTGGGTTATTGGCTACAGGATCTTAGCTCGAGGCCCAAGTCGGAGCCAGTCTGACCGAGCTTATCCAGGATGCCGAGAAAGAAAACGAGGACGAACGTTCGCTACTCGCGCGGGAACCTGATGCACTACCCTATTTACCTATAGACAGACGATTCACATCCTCGCGTTGTGGCGAAGGAATATCAACGAGAGAGAGCATGCATATTCGGTCGGAGAGAGCGCGTAGAATCGGGTTGGGTGGGATTACTCGAGCACAAAGACGGACGGATCAACGTTGTTTCAAAGGCAGAGGGGAAGAGAACGATGGGACAGTCGCTTATCTTGAGGAGCAGAAGAAATATATTGTGTTAAATCGACCACTGATGGATGTCCAAAGTCAGTGACTTGGATGATCCAAGTAGTGGATAAAGTCCACCACCCGAGGCCAGACAGCGTATGCTGAAAATCTAAAGGTCGCCACCCGTCGTTCAGAACCAGCGACTTGTCCCAGATGAATAAGTCCGCGAGTCATCCCTTGGATCTTCCAGCACATCGGGAAGCGAACCGCGAACCAGGTTTCGGGTGAGATGAGCGGACGGCAAGGACAACGTCAAATCAAGGAGAAGCTTAACACATAAGAAACTTCAGCGTTGCGGCATGACACGGTGACAGGGAGACACAGACCGAAACAGGTTCTACGGTGTTGATATCTCGTCGGAGGCTCACGACCGATAGATAGGGCCTTCAGCGAGCCGTGGTGGAAGGGGGGACACAGAATGAGGCAGTTTATAGAGTAACATGTCAATGAGAGGCTCGACACTGAAAGATAGAACCTTCAGCGTCGGTGCGAGCCATGGTGGTGGGAAGAGAACATAAAGACGCCCGGACTCGGAAAAGCGGCCTTAGACCGACCCCACGTGCGTAGAGCGCTTTCCGCCGTACTGCCTTTCTTAGACAAACGCCTTGCCCGAGTCGTGTATCGTCCCACGACCCAACCTCTTTGCCATCGTCCACCAGGTACATCTTCTGCCCACTGCGTTGACTGTTCTATCGGTCTTCGCAAGCCTCAGCGACAACACCACCTTGCCATCCTCAACGCTTGAAGGCACTCGGATCCGCAAACTTTGCAATGTACTAAGGGGAAGAAGTCCGACGACGACCATCCAAGGCGTATCATCTAGGCGACGGCGACAGGTCGGGGTATCTGGCGGGTAGGCTGCTGGACAATGGGACTTCTGTCATTTGACTTATGCAAGCCTCGTGTACATACATAATTCTCATGGATATCGTGTTTCTCGATCGTTTAGAATGCCGCTCCGAGACTGTGACTGCGCCTTTGGGCTTGTGCTCGATTTTGACCCCACTCTGCGACTTGCTCAGACCGTGGGGTGTGTCGTTCACTATATTCCAACGTGCCCCTGCTATTTACATCTACTCAGATGCGTCGCTCGACTAGTAAACCACAGACATCAGGTCAGCTAGTAAACGATGCCGAATGCAGGAAGACGGACGACTTAAATCCGCTGGGCGCATGTACGATACCGTCTTCGAATCTCGAACAGAAGTCTACCTCCAGGCCTCGGATTTGGAGTGATGTTCAATCGTTCCAGGACATCCCCTGCTTGTCAGAGGAAGAACGGGATATCATGCTGGTGCGTTCAAACAGCTTAGTCGTTCAGTAGGTTTTAGCTAACTTCAAAACACTCAGCATGAATTCGATGCTTTTAAGGATACAATACTGCAGCCCAATATTCGCTGGACGGATCAGCCGATCCTTGCGAAGGCACAGTTCGTAGACGCAGTCAGTCTGCAATTTCTTAGCTTCCAAAGCGTATTAACGACTATCTCTTAGGCGATGTTCAAATGGCCCTTCCTGAACCGGTACCAAGACGGCTGGCCGGTAGAAGCCATAGCCAGAGCGCGGTCAGTTTCAGACAATCGTACCGCTTGCTTCAAAAGTGGGACGCAAAGAATGCCTGAGGGCTTTGAACAGGTACGGTCTAATAGCTATCAGCTGGGTACGTCGCTCTGACTCATACACGTCAACAGTCCGCAAAAAACGCATCGTCGGACCCGCCAGTCAAAGGCGACGTCTCCGCAACATTGAGCACATCAACTCCGAGCGATGGCGATTCATCTCAAGAGCGTGGCGTACCCGTCGCGTCGATTGTAAGGACAGCCTCACGTATCGCTCCAAACGATCAGGATACGAACTACACCATCAAGACTCCCCCTATGCGACCAGGTCGCATACCGACTCTTGATGAACTACTGGCCGCTCAAGCGCAGCGCATCTCTAAGTCTACGAAACGACGTGTTCAAGGTACAAAAAGAAAGGCTTCAAGCGATAGACTGCAACACCCAACCTCACGACGCAAGACGGTACGTATTCCGGCCGCATTATCCTATCAATAGGTCTTCAAACTTACCTTCAATAAACAGGAGCTCGACGGCTCCGATCTGCAAACCGACCGACCCACAGTTCCTGGCTCGTCGACGTCCAGCCCATCACTGCTCCAACACGTATGCGAGAAACACGATGCCAGTCCCTTGACTGCGGGAGACTCTGTACATCTCAGTGCGCAGCCCACGCCTGATACCTCGGAAATCACATCAGAGATGAAGAAGATCAGCGATGACTTGGGTGAGATATCAACCATCGTTGCCGCACTCCAAGAACATTGTCATGGGCAACCCCTGCTCCCTGTCCCCAGCACGTACTACAGCTATGATTCAAACGATACCTCGGGATCACAAATTCATTACACGACAACTTCCCCTCTGACCGTGGACCACTCCCCAATCAATCAATTACTGGACGACGAGGAATTGTGCACGAGCCTCAATCACCTAGGCATTGAAGTCGTGGCCGAACTTCAAGATTTTGCAAGTTGGCCAAATCAACAAAAACGTGAGTTTCTTGGCGAAACGCTGCGGTTGTCTGCCTTCGCAGTAGACAAAGCAATCGCCAAGATTGCACTCGCTCTGAACGTCAAATAAATAGTCGAGTACAGAGTTTCGTGTCTAGTGTATACAAAGAATTCAGTCTCATATGGCGGCCGAGCGTTGCTGTGTCTCTCTTTAGCATACGTAGCGTATCTCATGTTTATTTTAACATCTTAATGACTTAGGACATTTACTTCAAGCTCAGGGTCTGCTAGAACGAGAACAGCGAACGATGACGTACATAGCTAAGCGTGAGCCCGGCTTTTTGCCGGGCTCACGCTTAGCTATGTGCGTCATCGATTCCCACATAACCGGGCCGTACAACCGTTTATGAGCACCGAAGCAATCGATCGATTGAAGAGACATAAATTTCGACGACGCAGGCTTCTAGAATACAGCAAACTCGGTATATTACAATATGGAAAGCTTGTCAATAAGAGCATCCAGACTTTGCTGAGCACGCCCTTCATAATTTGTACGTATCTGACGACCACGCCGGTGGCCTTTCACCAGTTTCTTCCAAGCTGTGGCAGTCATCACTGTGGTTTGGTTGTCACGGATTTGAGATAAATGATTTTGGTACCATTCCTCGTTCCGCGGTGTCCAGTATCCAAAATTGTAACCGGACGCTTCCCAAACTTTGTGCGATGGCCACCAAGAACTGAAAGACGTACTTTCGCCTCCCTTGTTGGGTCTTTCTATGGGCGAAGAATCGTTACTGATCCAGTTCTAGGGTGATGAATCACACAACTTACCTGTGAAGATCCTGTACGTCCCACAGATGATCTGAAGCTCATCGGACGTAAGGGCATTGTCCGCCAGGGTGTCATGAGTAGTCGAAATGCGAAATTCAGACCCAAGACAGTAACTCGGGCCGTCCAGGACATCGGCATCGTCCAAAACCTCCTTTGCCAACCGCCAAATGATCCCGCCCATCATCAAAGCAGCACGTCCTCGGGGTCCACTCAACAATATATCGCGCCGCAATTCATAGATGCTATAGTCCGAGGATGTGGGGCGAAACGAGGATGGATAAATATCGAACGGCACCCGCTCTGAATCGATCATGGGCATGGTGCTCCCCGGGAGCATGGTGAAAAAGGGGATGCCTCTCTTGACAAGTTCGATGACGATAGCCTCTTTTGTAGGACCCCAAGACCTTCGAAGCACTTCCAAGACAGCTGTAGCGTGTGGCATAACGAGGAACCACGAAGATTGTTCACGTAGTTTGGCATCGATCAAGTAGAACGAATCTGATAGTTTGCTAATTGCCAGAGTTCTTTCTTGCTTCCGTCCCAAAGCTTCGACGAGTGACATGGACGCGATGTCGCAGAGACCATCCGGTATAGGCTGTTCGTTCACGATGCGCGTGAAGACAACTTGAGCAAGATGACCAGACGTTTCAGGTAGCCGAATATCTTTTCCAACGCCAAGCGTCAACTCCACCGAAGATAGCGCTTCGAGGTGCTCGGTCTCCGGTAAGACAGGGTGACTTGCTTCGAGAATAATTCCATACCGCTTATCCATGATCGTTGCTATAGGGTCGCACGTCCAATCGATGTCACGAGTCGGCCGATGCAGTAGTGAAGGAGGTATATTGTGCAACAACGAATCCTGTCGAGGAGGACCGTCAAAGTGATCCGGTAATCGAGAATGCCGTGAAGACGAGGCTACAGGAAGGTGAGCTCCAGGCATTGAGTGGTTGTCTGGTGCATATGCTGGATAAGACCGCGCGAATGAAGACCGCTGGATAGCTTGCGCTACAGAATCCCGCTGAGGTGAAGCAGATCTTCGCCCGTGAGTCAATTCACGACGAGCGAGCGACGGATCTGCGTGCAAGCCTGTTTAGATATTCATATACTAAACAGGATCTCACGTACCGAATGTTTGGCCGATGATTTCCCCGTCTTCCAACTCCCAGTCCTCATCAAGGTCGTAGTGAATGTTAGATGGAAACGGCTGCACGTCTTCCGTTCCTGGTATATCACCAGGCTCTGCGTAAATGCTGACGTGGTAGACGTTCCGGCAAGGGTCATAATATCGCTGATACGGCATACTTTCTTCCCACAACTCTTGTACAAGCCCACGACGTCGACTAACTGCGAACCAAGACCAGGACCCATCGTATTCCAAAACCCATCGAAAGACCGCCGGAACGCCCCCAGAGGGACACGGTTGATCCCTTTGTGCCAGTATTCGGTCCTCGAGGAACTTCTTGCGATCAGGACCTTCTGAACTCAAGGTGTATTGAGCAAATGCATACAACTGGCGAACATATTCAGGGAATTTGGCTCCGCGCATCTCTGGATACGCGGTAACAACCGGGAGGACAGGCGTTTTGGTCGGCTCAAGCTTTTTAGGGCGAGCAGCTAGAATATCATTCCATGCTTTGTTTACACGATCTTTCCCAGGCAGGAATCGTCGGGCCAGGTCATACTGTGCTCCGTCGGGAACATTGTTCGATTCGTATCGAAACCAGAAAGGCATGTTCGGTAGGATTCTGCTGAAGTGCAAGAGATCGGTGAACCATTGTGTTGAATCATGCGGTTTGAATAAGGCGGAGCCTTTCATCACGTCGACGAACGCGCCTTTACGACGAGCGTGAAGATCTAAGACCCAGGTACGATGGAAAGCATGGAAAACCGTTGGGCTGATGAGGTCGTTTCTTATCGCGAAATGGGCCCAAGCTGGACTATCTGTGTCCAAGTCCTCGGGTGTTGAACACAGTGCTGCCAGGTACGATATAAACGCCAAATTGTAGAAAAAAGATGCCTTCGCAGTAACGGCGATATCGCGGACACCATTCTCGCTGCCGACAGTCCTGTTGTAACCGTAGCGTGTTGGTGGAGCTGGCTCCCGGATGTTGAGAGGAAAGGAGCGAGCGGAACGTTCGACCATTGCGACTAGAAGCTTCTTCAACGCTTGCAACATACCAACCAAGTCATTCCACTGCTTCACCAAATCTGCGCTGAGACGAAAACAACCCGCTTCTCGTCCAGAGGTGACCTTTTCGACTGGAAAAGTGGACTTGGTGTAAATCAAGCACGCCAGTGTACCGCTAGGCAGATCCAGGGGATCAGGAAGGAAAGCACCATAGACGTGGTTGTCGTATATATACGAATGATAGTACATATCGTACGGTCTTAGGGATACGGACGGTGAGAAATCCGGTATGTGGTACGGAACCCGAGATGTATGAAACCCGACAAGGCAGTATTCCATTGTTTCGCCTTCGCCAATCGGAAATATCGACAGATCGTCCTTGCTTAAGGGATCGAACATAAATTGTATCAGAAAGTATGGATCAGAGGAAAAGAACTTACTCGGTAGAAGTAGTCGTTGCCATCGAGGAGGTAAATATACCACGCTGCTAGACCTAGGAACGAAAAAAGGACCTAAGTATGGCCGGGGCGCGTTGACCTGAATGCGAATATCTTGAGAAAGCTTGCAACAAGACGAAGTGTATTAAGATCGATAGAGTTCCAATGAACGAAGAGAGATAGGACCCTCAACGTTTTCGGGGAGAGAGGATGAAGTTCAACCAATTCAAGACTTGAACAAAATGGATACGCTTCAAGTCCGAAGCGCCAGACACGGCGCATCATTTCCGCCACGTGGGCGCTGTGGCGCACAGCGAAGTAGACGCGGACGCGACCTCCTTCACCACCACAACCTAGGCCGACCATCCCATTCCTTGAGTTACGTTGGCTGTTCTATCGGCCTTCGTATTCTCAGCACCAACATACATCGACGGCTTCACCTCGTACTGGGCCTGCATCAAGACGGTTCCACACGGAAGCGGCCAACCTCGGACAGGGAACTTGGACTGGACTTGTGCTGAGGTCAAGTCAACCCGGACGCCATCCCTCGCAGGCACGACTGCCTTCACCACTACAACCTAAGCCGCCGACCGTTTTATTCCCCGAGCTACGTTGGCTGTTCTATCGGCCTTCGTATTTTCACCACCGACATACCTTAGACTGCTTTAACTCGGATCGAGCCTGTATTCAAGACGGTTCAACGCGGACGCGATCTACCTCGGACACGGAACCTGGACTGTAATTGCCCTGAGGTCTAGTCAACATGGACACTATTCCTTGCGGGCGCGACCTCCTTCACCACTCCCATTCCCCAGCTACGTTGGCTGTTCTATCGGCCTTCGTACTCTCAGCACCGACATACCTCGACGAATTCAACTTGGATTGGGCCCGCATCAAGACGGGTCCGCACGGAAGCGGCCAACCTCGGACACGGAACCTGGACTGAATTTGCGCTGAGGTCAAGTCAACCCGGACGCCATCCCTCGCAGGCACGACTGCCTTCACCACTACAACCTGAGCTGCCGACCATTTTATTCCCCGAGCTACGTTGGCTGTTTTATCGGCCGTCGTATTCTCAGCACCGACATACCTTAGACTGCTTTAACTCGGATCGAGCCTGTATTCAAGACGGTTCAACGCGGACGCGATCTACCTTGGACACGGAACCTGGACTGGACTTGCGCTGAGGTCTAGTCAATATGGACGCTATTCCTTGCGGGCGCGATCTCCTTCACCGCCACAACTTAGGCCGCAGACCATCCCATTTTCCGAGCTACGTTGGCTGTTCTATCGGCCTTCGTATCAACATCAACGAGGCCTTCGTATCACTGTGGCAACATTCCTCTGCTCGATCTCTAGGCTTGGATTGGACGATAGTATAAGTGAGAGCGTAACAGGTCGGGTGAGGGTCATAGTACACAGCCATGTACAACGGTAATTACTTTTACAAGCGAGCACGTATCTTGAAATTCACAGGGAGAGGGTCGGGCAACCGAAGGGAGGAGCAGGCAAGGATCTCGGGTAAATATCTGGAGAACTTGCTATGTAAGAATTCAAGAACCGGGGGAAAGAAAACGTGGGTTCTAGGTAGCGCAATTCGAATGAAAGGTGAGCCGTGACGACAATCTGCTCCGGGACCAAGCTGAGCGAGCAATTCCACCCAACCCTCTTCGATTGCATGGAACGCAGCGATTTTGGCTACGCCTACCGGCGGACCTCCTCCACTAAATTCAATTATATTAATATACTGCCCCACCCCAAGTCGAACAGGTGTGTGAGCAAGCGTGAATGTCGTCGGATGCCACGCGAAGGTAGACAAAGTCTGGGGATGGACGCTGATGGTAATGGATGGTGTGGAATCGGATAGGTGTTCTAGCTTGCCTGTCTCCGAGTTAAACGGCGTGTAGCTTTCTGTGATCCACTGTAGGAGTTCACGCGCGGGGTGATCGACTAAAACATCGGAGACGACGAAGCATCGTTTCACGAGCAAGATCGCCAAGGATGTGCGATTGGATGGGGGGTCGAACCGGCAGACGACGAATTCTATCCACTGGCGGGATACGGTACGGATGTCAACGATGTGACCTTCGCGTGTAGAACCGTTCGCACTAGCAACAAAGCGCCAGGCAGTATTGACAGCTATGGGTCGGTGAGGTTGCGAGTCGAGGATTATGGTGTCAGGCGCGTTCCCAAAGCCGGTTGACGCAGTTCTATAGAATATCGCTGGCAGAAAGTGGGCTTTTTCGGGTGAGTTCAAGCATAACGAGGTTTAGAAGAGGACGTACTCATTGCAGTTGTATGGCCACGGCAGTGATAACGTATGACCCTCGTCGATACGGAGGTATCGACTTTGTTGGTTGCGACAAGGTGGGTTGTCAGTGGGACGGGTCAGCTGTAGCCATTAAGTGGATACATTTATAGCGAATCACCAAGACATCTGATGGCTGCGGCGAACGACGTGCACGAGTCTGCAGTGTCACTATGAGGTAATTCAATGGAAATAGTCGGTCGTTTGACCCGACCTTGCCTATGCGGAGTTTATTCATACTGATAGACGTGTTGGCATACTGATCAGTAAATAAGCGACTGTATAGGCAACGACGCTGCAATGAGGCACGACATTAGCGTGTGTTCAATCGTCAACCACAAGAACAATTCATATTTTCTTGCAGTCTGGGTTACGGAGGGTGATCGTATATCTCAGTAACTAGAATAAGCATATGTAAATACCAACGTCCTTTAAACAGAATATGTCCAAAGAACGAAGAGAGATAGGACCCTCAACGTTTTCGGGGAGAGAGGATGAAGTTCAACCAATTCAAGACTTGAACAAAATGGATACGCTTCAAGTCCGAAGCGCCAGACACGGCGCATCATTTCCGCCACGTGGGCGCTGTGGCGCACAGCGAAGTAGACGCGGACGCGACCTCCTTCACCACCACAACCTAGGCCGACCACCCCATTCCTTGAGTTACGTTGGCTGTTCTATCGGCCTTCGTATTCTCAGCACCGACATACCTCAGGGCTTCAACTTGGACTGGGCTTGCATCAAGACGGTTTCCACAAGGACGCGGCCAACCTCGGACAGGGAACTTGGACTGGACTTGCGCCGAGGTCAAGTCAACCCGGACGCCATCCCTCGCAGGCACGACTGCCTTCACCACTGCAAACTAGGCCGCCGACCATTTTATTCCTCGAGTTACGTTGGCTGTTCTATCGGCCTTCATACTCTCAACACCGACATACCTCGACGGCTTCAATTTGGATTGGGCCTGCATCGAGACGGTTCCGCACGGACGCGGCCAACCTCGGACACGGAACCTGGACTGGATTTGCACTGAGGTCCAGTCAACACAGACGCCATCTCTCGCAGGTGCAACTTCATGCTCTTACACTTCAACCTACCATGCGGAGCACTCCTATATTTCTTGCACCACGTTGGCTGTTCTATCGGTCTTCGTATCGTCAACTCCAACGACCTTGCGTTAGCGACTTCGACGTGATCACATAAAAGTCGTCCAAGTCTCAACTCGATGCACGGGCAATAAGAACACTTCACTTAACGGCGACCAATGAGACGAACGCTCCCCGTCCATTAACTCTGCGAGGTTCTAGTGGCGACGTATGTAACGTACCGTAAACCGTCTAGATAGACGGTTAACCGACTGTTACATATGTCATCAACGCCGCCAGGTCTGAACAAGTCAAACTCTGTATTGGGATCACGTCGAAGATCACTGGCGGCGCTGCTTCACGTGTCGAACTCGGAACCCAGCTAACCTACTCCAGGCAAACGATATACCCTCTGATGTGGGAATCGCCGGTCAAAAAGCGTACGAGACAAAATTGAATCAGTTGCTTTTGTCAACGATTGAGTTCACAAAGCGGCATCAAATCACCAAACTACTAAGAACATCCCTCACGCAGCACTCCGTACTGGAACGCCGTCTTTGCCCTCCCACCATCTGCAGGCCTCAGCATGGACGGTCCTCTTTTCCCAAATATTCGTTCGTCTACGCTGCCGCCAATCTATAAACTGCAAGGCGATAACAACTCTGTCGATACCGACACGAACGCGTATCTTATATTAGTAGACGCAGCGAACGCACGCGTCAGTCCGGTGCAGATGATTATACCAAAGGCTGGACAAGAGCAGCGCATCCTCAGCGCACTAAGACAAAACGGTGCGAATTCATCTCGTTCGTAATCATGGACCTAAACTGACATGTTGACAGGTTTCTTAGAAATGAATCCGGGAGATTCTATATTTGTTCGCGGGAGAGAGAATAATGGGACGGACGGTCCGGAAGGCAATGTTCTCGTCTTGAGGGTTACTACTTCAAGGTAAGATGAAAGCAAATCGGGCGATAATTCCTGAACTAATCTCGCGAGCAGCAGAGATCTACCCCAGCAAGAGACGCACGACAGCGCCGCAACTACCATGTTCGGAGGCGCACATCGCGACCACCACGACGAGATGCAATCGTTCACCTCGGTCGACATATGTTCCTCAGGCGTCCGTTCTCCACCGATCTGTTTTTTCCCAGCGATGGGCACGTACGTGCAGTCGGGGCCGTCGCGCTTCATACAGTTCAGAGGGTCTTTGATCCCTCCATACGTCGGTCAGCAGGTACCTCGAACGGCGTCAAGAGGCGAATAAGGGAGACGGACTACGCCTCTAACTGATCGCGCCATCTCACACCCCTGTGGTGTCGTTCGCACGAGAGCACAGGCAGAGATAGTTCACATCGAACTCTAGTCGTATATCGTTATGATAGCATCATGATAGCTCTAGATCGGTACTTGGACTACCTTACTTAAAGCGTGCATGAACTTATCTTCATCCTTCCCTCGTTACACACCGTGTCAACTGCCTGTTCGTACCCAGCATGTCAGTCGTTACCAGCACGGAGCGTTTCCGTCCTCACATCTTGCGGAATTTGGAAGGCCCTGTAGAGATTCCTCATCGCTCGTCGTTCTTACCACCCATTTATCTTTGGGTGGGACAGAACGCTCATCCGCGGCTCCATACGCACAGCGACCGTGAGGAGCACAGGCGTGGAAGAACCTACGTCGTCGTGGTCGACATCGACAGTGATTCGCCACGGCTCTGGGAAAGGAGGGAAAGCAACCAAGGTGAATATGCAAAAACTACTTTATTATCCAACGGGATTCTAACCTGGAACAAAGGTCTTTTGAACCTGAACCCTGGAGATGCTGTCTTTGTCCGCGATTGCGACGGGACAGGTGATCCGATGGATGACATACTCCATGTTTTCGTCGTGCATGAAGGGTATGTTCAGACAACGCAAAAGTAACATCCAGTCTAACAATTGACTAGCCCGTTGGAGAATATGCGTGACAGGCTTGCGCGCGCGCAGGCAGTAGTTCTCGACGATTGAGCTAACGTATCGTCCGCAAGCATTCAACGAGGACGAAGCCGCTCACTAAGCGGGTCCGCCAGCTCGTATCACGCAGAGGACTCTAACCAATTTAATACAATTTGTCATGATACGGGGGCATCGTCTTACTGCTGCGAGATTCCGGACCACAGACTAAGTCCGATGTACACCTCGTGCGACTGTACCATATGGACCAATATCAGCATTGTTTGGTTTCGATTAGCGCGACTCTGTGCGTAGTGGGCATACCACAACGGGACAGCGCCACACGCTAAATTCAAGCCGGTTCGCAAGCCGATTCGATAGCATCAGTAAAGTCAAAACGAGCCGCCTGTACCCAGTCTGCGCCGTCCTTCCCCTCCCTTTGCCAGTCGACCTACTGCAATATCCAATTTTCAACATGCCCCAGGTTTACAACGTTCAGCCCTCAATGGGTCAGCAGACCCTGCGAGACGTCAAGGGACCCGCAAACATTGCAGGCCGATCTTTGTCTCTCCCGCCTATCTACGAATGGTGTGGGCAAGAACCCCATCCGCAACGTATTGACGACCTCGACGTCTCGCATACAAGCATAGGAAAGACGTACATTTTTTTGATAGACCCAAGTGACGAGGGGAAAGAAACCGCAGATGTCCTCGGTCATGCGCAACGGATACCGCTGGGTCGAGAACAGGTAGCCAGGGATCAAGGTACACGGCGTACAGGCGGTCCACCAATGTAAAAATACTAACGACTTGAATAGGCCTCATAGAACTACACCCCGGAGATTGGGTATTCGCTCGAGACTGTGAAGGGGACGGTGATCCAATGGATGATATATTGGTAATATTTGCAGAACGACTTAAGTACGTAGGGACCATATCTTTACAACATAGACCATCTAACGTGGAAATAGCGACCTGGCCCACCTTCACGAAAGACTCAGAAAGGCACGCGATGAAATGTTCGGTCCGCGAGAAGAACGCACGCGGGAGAAGGTCCGATTCGAACACAACGCACGAGCGTGGCGAGTGCATAAAGACGACAGAAGTTACGGGATAGGACACAACGTCCAACACGTTCGCAAGGTCGAAGCACCGGCGGCATCTGTGAAGGTCTACGACGGAGAACTCGACGAGCACCAAATAAGACAGCAAGAATTTCTCGCAGTGCGTAATCATATATTAATTTCTGACAGCGTATCGCTAAAAGGTGTATAGAGTGCCGCACCCATCGTCTTTGGCACTTGGGAGAGGCGTGCACCTCGAAGGTGGCAAACGTGGATGAAGGAGTACGCTTCGCTTATCAACGGGCCAATTACTGGATGCGAAGGCAACTACGCATTCCCATCGTGGCAATGTAACATAGCAGCGCAACAGGATGGCCACTCGAGTACGTTCGTACACGTTAAGGTTGCACAGCGTTGGATCTCATTACGGTTTTTAGACGGTTCTCTCGCGGGCGAGATGAAACTGTTCGGTGAAGCGCACCGCGACAAACGCGATGCAGTAACCGGCCTCTCTTGCATGTTGGTCAATTCAGACCTACCCGATGAAGAAGGCGAGGAACCCGGGAGATTCCACTTTCTTGCGTGGGGCTTTTGGGTCCGTCTGGATCTGTGGCTGACGGTGTACTTCAGTGGGCAACTCCCACACGGCGGGACGGCACCTCTAGCTGCACCAGGACAAACAGCACAGGATTGGGCATGCCGTTCTGTGTTGATAGGATATCCTCCTCGAATGATAATGGAAGGCGACATTCGACACAGTTTGGCTGCGCTTCCTCACAGCGATGAGCCGTTGTACATCACGCCAGAGATGACTGGCATCAAGTACGTACGAAAACATGGTTCGGTATATTCCATCTAATGACTTTGCACAGTTCTCAAGATCCGAACAACATCGTAACCTGTAACCATTCCAACTGCGCTTGCGATGGTTGCATGACGCAAACAGCTCAGGATCATTTCGATTTTTTTGTTCGATGCATCCTATTCTTCGTCATCATGCTGTGCCGGCAACTTCCCCAGTCCTACAACGTACACATCGATAAGGACAAGTTCCTGAGCTCTTTCCAGGCGAAACGAGAAGATGGGACCATCGTCGCATCTGCTTGGCCGCTCGGTCCGGATGGTGCAGTGCACCAAGAACAAGACCCTCACTCTGATCGCGGGAAAGCTCACCATCGTTACACCGACGAATTCTATCCCCACACTGCTCGCGCACAACCTCGGGCGTCCAATGAATTCAGGAGACCCGCAAAGAAGGCCGGACGAGGTACGCATCATATCTATCCATACAAAACTAGACATTGACACGAAAAACAGCTAGAAAACCCGGTTCCAAGTCCAAGTCTAAGTCCAAGACTCGGGGAAATTCTACTGGTCAAGGGCGTAAACGTAAGCGTTCGCGTTAACTGCAAGCCCGCGGTTGCTCAATATCAATACAGGTAAACGGTACAACGACATAGATATGCAGCAAGCGACAGATACAGCGGCGTTCTCCGCTGCACTCAAAGCTGTCTTGGTCGGTGGTGGCATAGGCCCGGACTGGGACGCAGCCGCAGATGAATGGATGGACATGGACGAGGAGAGACTGATCACAGTCAACGATGCAGCACAACCAGTTTCTAAACGTCAGCGGCAAGAAGGACCACAGCCAAATGAACCTCCGTCTTGGTCCTATATTGGACGTCATCCGGCAGAGCAAACAGAATCGACACCTACCTCGAACGAAGAACCTTCTTCCGCGACGCCCCCTACTGAACTGCTGCAAAATGTCTATATAGGAAAATCACCTACAGTTGTAAGGGCTCAGACGCGTTCTGTCTCCGCTTGTTCTGCGCCCACCCGTCACTCTTCCATTGCAAGTGAGCGTTCACCTTTGGGGGATTTGCGGTACAAGTTGCGCTCGAGGAAGAAACCACTGTCGAAACCTACTAGGTAATACAGCTATAGTACATGTAATCAGTAGTCTGAGTATACTTTATAAAGTGTAGAATCACGGGGGCGTTCACGAACAAGACGGCCCTTGAAAAAGAAAAACCAAACCGGGACAACAAGGTATCAGTTTCGTGACATTTTCAACACACAGTATGATTGATATAGAGCTATAGAAACGAGAGTGGACGATCCAAGCAAGACGGTTTGCACAGAACCGAACGCGGGACAAGACAATCGGCAAACAACGGTCCGGAGCAGGACGTGAACATGGAGGATTGCGCCGAAGCAGGCATCGACGAGGAACCGGTACAGGATGAAATCATGGAGGACTATGCCGACGCCGGCGTCGAGGAAGATTCAGATTCAGACGTCAACAAGGAGGACTACGACAACAGCGATGCGGACCCAGATTATGTTCCAGACGACTGTCTGAATGACCACGGTACTTGCACACCAGTCTCATCGCACTCCGCTTATCACTGACATGTTAAATTAACCATTAACAGACACTGATACGCCCTCTAATGTAATTTCAACCGACTTGTTCAGCGGTCTCTCTACGTTAGACCCAGACTTTGAATTATCCGAATCAAGCGAAAGCGAGGATGATGGAGATGACTTTCCCAGTAGGCATAAACAGTCCAATCGTGCGTACATTATTGCACAATATACAAACCCTTTATTGACCTTGTTTACTTTTAGTCAAAGCATTCTGCAAGCGAATCAACGTCTCCTTGCTGAAACAAGAGATTAGACGTGTACGAGACGCTGTCAAACAATTCGAGTACATGTCCCCAGCAGTAATTCTTCAAGCCTCAAGTCTAATATCGCACATTGACCTTGGCGAGATCGGGTCGAACAATATGGCTTCGCCGAATGATATCAAGCAAATGCTCGACGCGATAGACACACTCCGTAAAGGGGCGAACCCATATCAAGTTCTCGGCAACTTACTCCGTCAACGGGTGATGCTATGTGAACTACATTTCTCCACTGTCCTCAGTACACGACTAGAGCCTCGGGTCCGAGAGATTCTGGACAGCAATTATAGTCTACTGGTTCATGACGAGCAAGATCCGTTGACACGTCTTACGCTGCGAGTTCACACTGCCTTGTCGGTTCCTCGGACTTCTGTGGAACTGGATTCTTCCACATATATAGATCGAAGCGGTAACGCACCCAAGTTCTTGTTGAAGTCCGGGAGAACACGTCGCACAAACGAAGAACTCTTGGAACTCGTGCCCCGGAAGGTCGTCGAAGTACTTCGGCACTGGTACGGAATACCCAACAACTTCTTCACCGAAGCTCGAGCCGACTTCCTTGAGATATTACTAGAATATCTCGGCGCAGGGGCTCTGACACTATCTCACGTATGGGACGTTTACTTCAACATGCCTTATTGGCTGCGAAACGACGTCGCCCGCCCGGGGAAGAATTCCAAGTTTGAGAAAACCTTCCATCAGGACCTTGAAGATGTCATCCGTCATTGCACCGCGGCCAATAGGCGATCCTCACGTTTTGCACTCTTATGCGAACTACGAAGCGAATACCGCGAATTCGTCGGTGCCTCACATAAGCGTCTCCAGCAGTTGAACGCCCCCTCCCCTCAGAACACGATCGTCGGCCCCGTTCAGAAGCGTCGCGTCCGTATCATCGATCCTGCAGACAACGTCGAAGCTACCATGAACGCTGGCCCGCAGCCCCTTTCACTTCCAGCGACACATGCTACGCGCATCACTACACAACTACTGCGAGAAGCACTCTCTCTCGCAAACAATACAGCGACAGGCGAGCTTACTAGGCTGCAAACTGCGATACAACGGTCGCCGGACACGTTTCAACCACTTCGACAACACGGCACGTCACGCTCACGTATCAATGGGCGCAACGGCACAGAGCTCTCCAAGTCATTTGCAGCCAAGCCAGAAGGGCTCTTCAGCATCCTTGTGTTTCGCAACATTTTATTCCGATCGCCTTATCTATTATCGGACACGGTACCCAACGAGGATCGCCGAGTACTCTTTCAATCCGATGAGGATTTCTTTGCGCACTTGGAAAGTTTAGCGAACTATCACCCGGACATGTCTGCGGGAGAGTTCTTTTGCAACAAGTTTGGTATGGGGAGTTTTGCCATAAGCGGTCGTTCCGTCGACTCTGCACGAACGTTATGGCGTGCTACAGAGGGCTTAAAGGAGAAATGGAGCAACCATGCAGTCGATCAGCACCCTCTGACATTTGGGGAGGCCTGTACCTTGATGTCCACTATCCGGGTGGAATACAACGTTCAGGGATTCGGTGCACTTTCTCAATACCTTACTGTCGCGGACATGTGCGAGATTGGTTTGGTGACAATGCCGACTGTCGACGAAATGGCCGTCAAGATACATAGTCTGGGGAAAGGCGGGATAATGGGCTTGCAAGACCTAGGTTATATACCGCACTCGGTAGCAAAACCATCTCGAGACGAAGTCGTTCGTGCGTTCCGGAGCTTCTGGGAGCAAATCGAAAACGACTTATCGATCGAGGAAAAGACCGAAATGGCCTGGAACCCTGTAGCTGCCGAGCATACACTCTGTAAAGTACACCGTCTCCGCCGCCACCTGTTTAAAAACATTTGATACACGCCCTAGTACAACTACCTACAGCTACTTTATATGATACGTAGCAAGATCCGTTTCACTTCATAGGTTAACTGTAGACCCGCTCAAAATGCACTGTGGGCGGCGCAACCTGCAAAGATAACTGTCCAAGTAGGGAAGCAGGCCTATCCAGAAATGCGTCCAACTTGATACAGCGACTATCGAAACACATACTCAAAATGTAAGAACCAGGCATACGGGCAACCCTTCCAGCCAACAGGACCATACAAGCGAAATTTATCCTTGATATTCTTTGCTAATGTCTGTTCCCTTGCCCATTTCTGCACATCGCGCGCCGTCAAACTCCGGTCGATAGAGAATAACCTCTTGTAGAGGTCGAATACAAACTGCTCCCCGTGCTCCTCGGCGGCGCCACTGAAACCAAACAACTCCCGTGTACGGGGATCGGTTGGTATGACGTTATCTGCGATAGCCTTGCAAAGATGTTGCGCAGGGGTAAACTCTTTGCGGGGTCCGCAATCGAAGATGTGGAGATCCCAGGCCAACTTCTGACATCGGGTTGAACAATACCAGGCCGCTTTACAGTCCCCGCATTGGAGAACCGCCTTACGGCTGACGCAAGTGATATGCCCGCATCGATATCTAGCCGGGGGATCGACACATGCGCTCGCTACTCAAGGCCAAAAGATGCAGTATGTACGCTCAACCATCCAACCTAAACAGCCACTAACAACAACTCACCTGTCATCATTCCGAAAATACAGTTATTGGTAGCGTCGAAGCGCAAGTTAGGGCCGCCGCGTGTTGTCGAGCAACAGGACCAACCCGTTATATACCACGAGAAAACGTGCCATAAGGGCAGGTGACCAAGTATCTGAGATTATCTTTGTGTGTGAGAGTCTGAATCCGTAGCACAGATATGATCGCAAACTCGGCCCACTCGGGACGTTGGACCGGCATCCCTGAGTTGCATCGAGCGTCTCAGTTCATAGAATCAGTGAGTCCTTCAGATCTACGCCTGCCTCGCCAATCCGTTGTCAGTGTATTAAACCTGCATCTGCTTTCTTCTAGTGCCATTCAAATGTCATTCAGTTACGTGAATATCGGGTGCCCCTTAGCGACCTGTCACCTTGTGATTGACGCCTGACTTTGCAGCTAATTTATTGCTACTTCTAAGGACGCCCCGCAAATCTCTATCGTCGAGACCGCCCCAACTCAAGTTCCATGCCACCCCCTACCTCGCCCATCGATGAAATCAATTTCGTGGATCCCTGGCAGGCAACGGCTATACCTAGACCCGAACCAGCGTTCGTTGCGCCCTCGAACCGAAGTACACACATACGTTACGGTAAATAATTGTAACCTGGCATCAGAACGTATACAAAGCTTATATATTCAATAGATTTAGGACGCCGGCCGTCTCAGGACGTCGACTTTTTATCAATCACGCCTTCCGAGCTGAACTCGGGGATGCGGAGATTGAGTCGATGGCTGGATCCCATATGGACTATGTTTGGTCGCTGTAAATATCCAAAGGCTCCGCGAGAAATAACAGGCATCCAAGTCCGATGCATCGGCACTATCGACAGTAACATCAATGCGCCAACTCGTTATGCCATCGTCGACCGTCCCGAAGCTACGATAACGATAGGAGACCGCGTCGTTATAACAAGCGAAGTCGAAGGATTGTCCCGGACCATCAGCATGAGAATCACCCGGATACGCAAGCTGCACACAAACCATGTGGTATTCCGAGCATGGAATGGGTTGTACGGACGAGATGGGGCATCTTGGGATCTGTACGTACCCTACGAAGTGGGATTCGTATCGAAGACGGTCCGCGTCATACATACATTATTCTACCCACTCCTAACACCCAGCCCCAATATTCCATCTCCTGTACGCCCTCAAAACTTACTCACCGACACCGACATCGACCAACAGTTTAATGCAAGAACGCGCACAGTATCCGAGGCCACTATCACATCAACGTTCGATGGCAGCAAAAATCTGGACTAGCGGGGATCAGAATCCAGAATGTCGTCTAACATGCTCTTAGGTCTACGTCCACTCCTTTTAAAATCGTTCCTTACCACAACAGACGCCGTACGCTATTTCTATATGATACTTGGAAGTTTACATTGACTAGTTTGTTTGCCCTGACTCCCCGTTTTGAACTGCCATAAAATACAAAAAATCCAGACGTAACTTTTGTTGTACTAGGACATTTGGATCTGGTCTCACCTGCTGTAGACGTCCACTCCTTTATTCATTGGACACTTATTTAGTACAGCCCTTTGAAACTAGTATAGTTGCATCACGAAAGGAGCTGTAGCCACCGTCTACAAAATGGTTATAATCAACTGATTGGCTTGTAGACGGTATAACAGACGACGACCTAAAGCCAGTGATGGCAAGGAATACCGATCGATAGCCGTACAAGGGGAAACGATGAATCATAGCCTGATACAAAGCCTACAACTAACCAGATATGTCCTTGCCCTTGCCCTTGCCCTTGCCCTTGCCCTTGCCCTTGCCCTCGTCCTTGTCAGTATCAGTGCGGCTCCGTTTCACCCCTCCTCGACCTTCATAAAACGAGAGATTCCCGCGAGAGGTACTTGCGACCGGCTGAGATGAGTCCCCACCCTCAGAAAGATCAAGCTGCCCCTCAGGGTCCTCCTCATACGCCCGCTTACGACTACTCTGTAAGTCTTTCATTTGCTCCTCGTAGAGCTTGCGCGCAGTGGTAAACGAAGCGAGGGCGACTTCCCTAGGGTAAGGCCCCATCAGACGGGCCATGTGAGCTTCAAAACGAAGCACGGCGCGTTCAACCGCTGCGACAATTGCGCCTGTCTCATCCATATCGAACAATTCCCCTGTGGAGTAGCTCAAAAAAGGGTCCATGTCCGGCGGGAGAGCTTCTATGATGCGCCGATCGTTGGCCTCCTGCTCCTCCCACTCCTCTACAAGTGCTTGCAGTACCGGACCCCGAGTGTTGCCCGATCGCGCAAGATCCATCGACGCTGTTGATACTGAGACTTTACAATCTACCAGCATACAAGGCGGAAACTCACTTGAAGAAGGATGCAGAGACAGATGTAGCGGCAAATGTGGTCGATGTGCTCGTTGTAAGAAACAGCTGGAAGACGGGGAGAGCAGATGAAACTGATAAGGACAGGCATGGGGACGTCGAAGAACATATATAGCAAGTAGAGGAAGCGTCGAAGCTCAGAAGGCCCGAAGAGAAGCACCCTCGATCCAGCCAGTTCTTCACGTCGATTCGATATACGCCGCCCCTAACCCTATGTTAAGAATAGGGAACACCGGGTGTGGCGCAAAAGCTTTGTAGGTACGGCTTCATACAGAAGACTTACCAGATTCTCAATAATAAAGACGACTCGCCAGAAAATTATCACGCAAAGTACAGAAGGTCATGTTGTGCTAGAGTAGATAGACGACATTTTTTTGGACGCTCAATAAACATCTTTTATGTACCATATGGCTACCGAGACCTATAAATCCGACTCTTCAGATCCCTCTGACCACCACATCTTCAACAATTCTCCGACGAAGAAGCTGGGCGGGCCAGGATTTAGATCCTCCGGTTGTCCTGGTGGGTAGGATAAGTACGAACGAAAGCGAGGTTCTTGATCTCGGTCGGCGTGCCAATAACAAGTGCGAGAACTGGCGGTCGCGAAACACACCAGCTGCTGCAACTGCGGGCAGATAGTCCACAACTGATTGAATGCCGCCGTCACAGTCTCTCGATGTAGAGTAACCCACGCCTGAAGGAATGAGTTCATCGGATTTTCCGGAAGGCCATCTGCTGCCAAGAATAGCTCGCGCGAGACAATAGCTTCCGAATGATCCCAGGTGGCCATGATAGTGTCAGGGTCCTGGCTTTCGAACTTGTCTTCGCCATAGAGATGAGTCACATGCGGCCATTTGTACCGGATGAGATCCAACGGCGGGGTGGGATCCCAAACAAGGGAGTAGGGATAGTCAGTTTCGGAGCTGTCCAAGACCCACCCGAGTTCGGAACGATAGCCATGAGACCAGCCCATTACGAACGTGGTCAGCGTTTTGAATGTCGGTAAGATGGCAGCACAATCGTCCTAATAAAAGGTCAATTGTGATATTAAAGCAAATACTTGCAAAACTCACTACGATCGACTGCAGTGCCTGAGGATCTTGCATGTCCAAGTCCATGCAACTCAATTGAATGTTCAGTTCGCGAACCTCGGGGAAACTTTGACACGATCGCAACAATGCATTGAATAACACGGGCACTGAGACGTCGAGCGTAGGGGGGAGCCTCTCTAGATCTGCACCGAAACAGACCAATCCAAGAGCCTGAATCTGTGCCGGCCCGCCGTTGAGAACTTGTGGGTCTCGTACGTAGCTAAATCCCTCCAGAAGCGCACTGTAAGAAAGAGATAGCTCAGTGTCTGCCTCCGGCATATCACCGCGGAAGCAGATTTCCGGCACGACACCTCCTTGTATAAACCACAAGATACTCGGCAAGCAGAAGCTTCGAGTATTTTCAGCATTGACTGTACGATAGTCACCTAACAAATCGAGACCGACCGCGACGTTTGTGAACTGGTCGAAATGTCGACTTAGAAACGTGAGCAATTCTCGACGCGGAGCGAACTTGGTCAGAGCAATGGTGTGAAGAGTGGGAGGAGCCTGGAGGGTGATCAAAAGATCCGTAAAGGAAGACGTGCCGAAAGGACCATAGTTTCCTTCATCTTGAATGGAGAGATGCGTGAGAGGAAACCGTAGGATCTCCAAATGGATGGTAAGCGGAAGAGGAGGTCCGAACTGTGTCATCCGGCGTTTCAGACCGAATTGAAGCGAACGCAGATTAGGAAAAGTCGTCGGTGACATGGCCAACATACGACGGTCCATCCCGACGTCGCAGAGATGTTCCAAAGCGACACAAAGCTTCAAGAAGTCGGCAAGGAAGCCACCTGGTAACGGAACCAGTACGTGACAATTTTTGAGGCCAGTCCACGGAAGGCTACTAAAGTGAACAAGTACGTGCAGGTAGGCCACGCCAAACTTCACTTGACGTTGTCCTATGTAGAGCGTTCTTGAACGGTAAAATGAGTAAACAGGCAAGAAAATGGCTGCGTATCACGTACTTGACCACCTGCATATTGCCAGTGCGCTTCACCACTTGCATCCCGATTCTCATGTCCCCCAAGGTTCGAAAGACCACGGTCTCAAAACGTAGATCCAAGGTTGTGTGCCACAAAAACCGGTTGCAAAGGCCCAGGGATCGAGCCGTACTTTGGCGATGACCTTTGGGGAGATCATCGTCTCCGAAAGCCACAATAATGCGGATAATCTCAGCTGGGAAGACGACGCTTTAGCAACCCAGTCAAATCATGTGGTGCTATATCACGAACCTGACAATTTTTCAATCCCCATGATCCGGAATCGCGCACAGTAGTCGCGACAGAAGTGCGCAAAGTAAATGTCGGAAGGACGAAGAAAGATAGAACTCTCAACGTGTCTTTGGAATGGATTTGGGAGGTAATTAAAGATCTAGGACAAAAGTGTAAATCCCGAAACAATCACAGCAGAAGCGATTGTACGCACCGTCAAGGAAGGGCGGTCTAGACACTCCAGATGAAGTCTTGAATGTCACCGGAGCGTATTGAATTGGCGGCGATTGCTGACGAGAAACAGCGAGGTAGAAATAAGAGAGTTCCAACGAACGAAGAGAGATAGAACCCTCGACGTTTATGGGGATGGATGGACGGACGGCGACGCGTTGAAGGTCAAGACTTGAAGAAAATCGACGCGCTTCAAGTCCGAAGCGCCAGAAGTGGCGCATCAATTTTGCCACGTGTAATTGAGACGGCTTGTACTGGTAATACAGAGGCTCCAGGAGAATATCACGCAAAGTACAGAAAGTTAATTATTGCTAAAATATGCAGACGACAATATTCTTGAATGCGCATAAACATCTTCTATTTACTGTACAACTACCAGGACCTATAGATCCGACTCTTCAGATTCCTCCGACCACCACATCTTCAACAATTCTCCGACGAAGAAGCTGGGCGGGCTGGGACTTAGATCCTCCGGTTGTCCTGGTGGGTAGGATAAGTAGGACCGAAAGCGAGCTTCTCGATCTCGTTCAGCGCGCCAATAACAAGTGCGCGCACTGGGTGTGACGAAACACGCCAACTGCTGCAACTGCGGGCAGAGAGCCCATAACTGCTGGAATGCCGCCGTCACAGTCTCTCGATGTAGGGTAACCCATGCCAGAAGGAAGGAATTCATCAGATCACCATCTGGTCCCAAGACTACCTTGCGCGAGACGATATCTTCTATATGATCCAAGGTGGCCTTAATAGTGTCTTTGTCCTGAGAAAGGAACACATGTTCAAAATAAAGATGAGTAACAGGCGGCCATTTGTACGTAATGAGATCCAACGGCGGGGCCGGATCCCAAAGAAGAGAGTCGGGATATTCAGTTGAGGAAGTGTCCAAGACCCACACATCTTCTGTACGATAGCCGTGAGACCAGCCCATTACGAACGTGGTCAGCATTTGGAATGTTGGTAGAATGTTAGCACACTCCTCCTGATAAAAGGTCAATTGTGATATAAGGCAGACGCTTGAAAAGCTTACGATAATAGACTCCAATGCCAGGGCATCTTGCATATCCATGTCCATGCAGCTCAATTGAATGTTGAGTTCACGAACTTCGGGGAATCTTTGACATAGACGCAACAATTCACTGAATAGTGTGGACACTGAGAGGTCGAACGTAGAGAGGAGTCTCTCTGAATCTGCGCCGAAACAGACCAATCCAAGAGCCCGAATCTGTGCTGGCTCGCCGTTGGGGATATGCAAGTCTCTCACATAACTAAATCCCTCCAGAAGTGCACAGTCAGAAAGAGACAGCTCGGTGTCTGCATCCTCCAAATCGCGGCGAAAGCAGATTTCCGGCACGACGCCTCCTTGAAGAAAATCCAGGATACCCGACAAGCAGAAGCTTCGAGTATTTTGAGGATGGTACCCGTTGAAGTCACCGAACAAATCGAGACCGACCGCGACGTTTGTGAACTGGTCGAAATGTCGCTCCAGGAATGCGAGTAATTCTTGGCGCGGAGCGAAATGGACCAAGGCAATGGTGCGAAGAGTGGGAGGAGCTTGGAGGTTTAGCAAAAGATCGGTACAAGAAGACGTGCCAAACGGGCCATGGTTTCCTCGATCATGAATGGAGAGATGCGTAAGAGGAAATCGAAAGATTTCCAAATGCATGGTAAGCGGAAGAGGAGGTCCGGGCGTGGGGAGAGATGTCGGACAGACTTGAAGCGAATGCAGAGAGGGGAAAGTTGTCAGTGACATGATAAGCTGAAGAGGAGGTCCGGACGTGGGCATTCCGAGAGATGTCAGACAGACTTGAAGCGAATGCAGACGGGGGAAAGTTGTCGGTGACATAGACAACACACGTCGACCCATTCCGATGCTGCTGAGATGTTCCAAAGCGACACAAGGCTTCAGAAAATCGGAAAGAAAGCCGTCTGGTAGATCAACCATTACGTGACAAGTTTGGAGGCCAGTCCATGGAAGGTCGCCAAACCGACGAAGTAAATTCGCATCGGCTTTGCCAAACTTCACGCGAGGTTGGCCTATGTAGAGCGTTCTTGAACAGTAAAATGAGTAAACAAACCAGAAAATAGCTACGTATGACGCACTTAACCACCTGGAAATTACCGTTGCGCTTCACCAAATCCATCCCTTTTTTCATGTCCAGCAGATTTCGAAAAATTACGGTCTCAAAACGTAGGTCCAGGGTCGTGTGCCACAAAAACCGGTTGCAAAGGCCCAGGGATCGAGCCGTACTTTGGCGATGACCTTTGGGGAGATCATCGTCTCCGAAAGCCACAATAATGCGGATAATCTCAGCTGGGAAGACGACGCTTTAGCAACCCAGTCAAATCATATGGTGCTATATCACGAACCTGACAATTTTTCAATCCCCATGATCCGGAATCGCGCACAGTAGTCGCGACAGAAGTGCGCAAAGTAAATGTCGGAAGGACGAAGAAAGATAGAACTCTCAACGTGTCTTTGGGATGGATTTGGAAGGTAATTAAAGATCTAGGACAAAAGTGTAAATCCCGAAACAATCACAGCAGAAGCGATTGTACGCACCGTCAAGGAAGGGCCGTCTAGACACTCCAGATGAAGTCTTGAATGTCACCGGAGCGTATTGAATTGGCGGCGATTGTCGACGAGAAACAGCGAGGTAGAAATAAAGGGTTCCAATGAACGAAGAGAGATAGAACCCTCGACGTTATTGGGGATGGATGGACAGACGTTGACGCGTTGAAGGTCAAGACTTGAAGCAAATGGACGCGCTTCAAGTCCGAAGCGCCAGAAGTGGCGCATCAATTTTGCCACGTGAGCGTTGTGGCACGCAGTGAAGTAGACGCCGTGTCAAAATGGGAAATTTATCAAAAGAGGAAAAGGTTTGAAAAGAAAGATCGACAGTGTAGAAGCATGGACCTACTATGTCAACCTACTATGTCAAACAGTGATTGACGCAGCAGCATCTGGAATTCTGGTGGATGCCCAAGCTGTTTGGCGCCCAAGGCCTTATGCAGAGTTTCTAGCTGAGCATGAGCAAGTTATGCAAAACCATTGGTACCTTATGGAAGATATGTATGTAAGGAAGGCCCTATTAAATTTTTGGAGAGAACGGATGACTGAGCGTTGCTGTAAAAATCGGCGAAGTTTCAATACAAAGATAAGTAAAGTTTTGTTATCTGACGCGCCGCGCGGCACTCGAAATTGAAGCGGTTGTGCATTAGGCGCTCAAACATTGTATACCCATTAGAAACATTTGTAGACTCGATAAGAAAGAAACTTTCCCACGCATTGGGGAGAAAAGCGTGACGGAGCCGCGTTTCGCTAATTTCCCCATGAATTAGAGACGATTCTTCGTTCCACTCCGTTACACTCAGAAATCGTAACAAATAAATCAGTCGTATGTGAGTTTAAAATAATAAAGATAGATTCAGACTAGTAAATACCGAACCTCTTGCGCTCTGGCAATATGAGGTAAACTAAGGTAATTATAGCCTGTGTGATGCGTAGAATGCGTACTCTGACGGGCAGTCGTCGCTGACGTGCACAATGTCAAGTAGCAAGAGAGTAGCGTCGAGGGGATCCGCTGAGGTGTCTCTAGTGTCTGCTGACGAGGCTGCTCTGTGAGGAGTCTCTGGTGGCAGATGGTGAAGAGAATATGACCTGAGAAGTGGATTCTGCCTCTGAGGGGGAAATCTTGGATATTCTGATACTCTCTCTGGCTTTCACACAAGCCTATTTATACTATTTCTACAGGGTGCCCCAATGTATTGTAAATCTCCCCGACATACTGAATTTCTCCCC